>NW_004624741.1:33622426-33687180 GCF_000247695.1 Heterocephalus glaber | reverse complement strand
TGGACATCCTTGTCTTGTTCCTGATTTTAGAGTGAAGGATTTCAGTTTTTGACCATTTAGTATGATATTGGCTGTTGGTTTTTCATAGATGGCTTTTACCAGATTGAGGCCGAGACCGTCTATTCTGATTTTTTTAGGGTTTGTATCATAAATGCATGGTGGATTTTGTCAAATGCTTTTTCTGCATCTATTGAGATGATCACATGTATTTTGACAATGGCTTTATTGATACAGTGTATTACATTGATTGTTTTGCATATGTTGAACCATCCCTGCATCCCTGGGTTGAATCCCACTTGATTATGGTGTATGATCTTCTTGATGATCTTCTGCATTCTGTTTGCCAGTATCTTATTGAGGATTTTTGCATCTATGTTCATTAGTGAGAATGGCCCATAGTTCTCTTTTTCAGTTGTGCCTTTCTCTGCTTTGGGGATCAAGGTGATGCTTGCTTCCAGGAATGAATTTGGGAGTGTTGCTTCCCTTTTAATTTTGTTGAAGAGTTTAAACAGTAGTGGCAGTATTTCCTCTTTAACTGTCTAATAGAATTCAGTGGTGAAGACATCAGGACTCAGGCTTTTCTTGTTTGGTAAGTTTTTAATTTACTTGATTGATATTGGGTTCTTTAGAATTTTTAGGTCTTCTTCATTCAACTTTGGTAACTCATATGTGTCTAGGAATCTGTCCATTTCTTTTGTGTTTTCCATATTATTGGCATAAAGGTTCTGGAAGTAGATATTGATGATCCTCTGGACTTCTGCTGGGTCTGTTGTAATTTCACCCTTTTCATTCCTAATTGCATGGATTTGGGCCTTTTCTTTCCTTTTTATGATAAATTTGGCTAAGTATTTGTCAATTTTGTTGATTCTTTCGAAGAACCAACTCTTGGCTTCATTGATTTTTGTATTGTTTTCCTAGTCTCCATTGCATTGATTTCTGACCTGATCTTCATGACTTCCTCCCCTGTATGAGTTTTGGGTTTGTGCTGCTATTCTTGTTCTAGAAGCTTGAGGTTCAACATCAGGTTGTTTAATTGGGCATGCTCTGTTTTCCTAATATGACTATTCACTGCTATGAATTTCATTCATAAGACCGCTTTCATTGTGTCCCATAGATTCTGATATGTTGTATTGTTATCATCATTTATTTGAAGGAACTGTCTGATTCCTTCTTTAATTTCCTCTGTGACCCACTGGTTATTCAGAAGTGTGTTGTTCAATTTCCATATGTTTATGAAGTTTTTGCAGTTTCTTTTGCTGTTGATCTCCAATTTCATCACACTATGATGTGATAATATACAGGGGATAACTTCAGTTCCTTTGCACTTCCCAAAATATGTTCTGTTAGTGAGTATATGGTCTATTTTGGAGAATGACCCATGTGCAGCTGAAAAGAATGTGTATTATAATTTTGTGGGGTTAAACACTCTAAACATCTATTAGGTTCATATTTTCTTTTTTTTTTTTTTGGTACCAGGGATCGAACTTGGGTCCTTGTGCTTGTGCAGCAGGTGGCGAAACCACTGGGCTAAATCTCCAGCCCAAGGTTCATATTTTCAATAGTTTGATTGAGTTCTAGTATTTCATTGCTTATTTTTTGTCTAGTTGATGTATCTATTTGTGACAATGTGGTATTGAGGTTCTCCACTCCTATAGTATTGGTGCTTATATGTTTTTTCATGTCCATTACTATTTGTTTTATATAGTGAGGTGCACTTGTATTTGGTGCATAGATATTTATGATTGTCATCTCATCCTCTTGGATTGTTCCCTTTAAAAGCATATAGTGTCCTTCTTTGTCTCTCTTAATCAGTGTTGGTTTGAAATCCATTTGGCTGGCAAACAGGATAGCTACTCCTGCTTTTTTTTTTTTTTTTTTTTTTTATTCCTGTTGCATAGAGTATTGCTTTCCACCCTTTAACTTTCAGTCTATGAGTTTCTTTTTGAATTAAATGTATTTCTTCTATGCAATATATTGTTGGATTTTGCTTCCTGACCCATTCTGCCAGTCTATTTCTTTTGATTGGTGACTTGAAAATATTAACACTGATAGTTATAACTGATATGTATTGAGTTATCATTGTCATGACTTTTTGTTTTTGTTTGATCCTCCCCCTTTTCTATTAATTTCTTGTCATGCCTGGCAGATTCATTTTTCTGGGCTTCCTGGGGTTGTGATCCTCATTGTCTTTTCCTAGGATTATGTCTAAAAGATTTGGAGCTCTGATTTGGCATTTATGAAGTTCCTAAAGTGTTCTTTGTCATGGGCTCTGAGCCCAGAGGAGACCTCCAGACTGGCATGACACAGCTACCTGGCAGTAGCAGGCTTCTGGGTAGGCAGGCCACAGCTCCGAGCCCAGAGGAGGTGAGCCACGAGGGCACCAGGAACACAGATCCAACCTACCACCCCTGGCCCCATGCATCAAAATGAGAAGACAGGTAAACAAGCCACAGAACCAGACTTCCAGATCACCTACTGCAACCCCAAAGGGAAACAAGAAGGAACACTCTGATACTCAACCACCTGGACTCCCTGAACTAGCAATAAAAGAGGATCTGGAAAAAATGAAATCAGAAATAATTTCTCACATAACAGCAAAGATCGTGCCCATAGTTAAGACATGATTAATAAATCTAGAGAGGATGCAAATAAAAATATAGAGGAGCTGAGGAACATGATGGAATGCCAACATAGCTAACAATTGAATCCATAAAACAGATGCAAACAGATTTCAAGGAGATTAAAACCTCCATTGCAAGTCTATGCAGCAGAATGAGCCAATGTGAAGACAGAATTTCAGATATAGAAGATAAGTTTGCAATTAGTGACCAGGAAAAGGAAAAATTGTTTAAAATTTTAAGGGACCATGAGAAATAAGTCCAGCAGCTGCTATATGATGCAAATAAAAATAGCATAAAACTAATTGGAGTCAATGAAGAAACAGTGAGAGTGCAGATGACATAAAAAAACTGTTTACAGAAGTGATGGCAGAAAACTTCCCAAACAAGGGAAAATAATTTGACATAGTTGACTCCTTTTTATAGAAACACCGAATGGAGATACAAAAAAAATGTGCATTTGAAAATGAAGGCATTGAGGAATGACTAAATCAGAAGGACTCATAAGAACTGATGAATCACACATGTACATATCAGTCACAAATACAACTAATATTTTAAGTGGGAAAATTAGGTAATTGGCAGCCTGATGAAAGAGAACTAAGATGACATTTTAATGTTTAAATTCAATATCAAGAGAAGTGAGTCTGGGCTGGGATCCTCAGGCCCTGAATAGTCACAGATAGGCAATGTTACGCCTCTGGGAGTATGTGAAGAATCTTCCTCATCATCTGGCAGGTCCTCCACTTTCTTCACAACCTACTGACATTTTTCACCTGAGGCTGTGACACAGTGATTGACAGAGAACCAGCAACTTCCAGGTCATTTCTTTGCTGCCTTCCACATATTTTTCCAAGGCCCTAAGTTCATAGCGATGATTCACAGGAACCGTAGAAATACTGTATCCACTTTAACTCAAAGGACCTCTGAGTGTCCGGAGACCATTGCTTTTCTCAGATGGTGAAAGGTAAATCAGCCTCTCAGAACTCATTCAACTTTCTACTCTATTAGGTCTACATCTTTAGAGTCTACATTTTGGTAAAATTATTCAATATTAATATTTCATGTACTCTTGAACTTGTGCTGGAAAATCCATAAAAAACTATATTTAGAGGAATTCAAAAACTAATTTTTAAGAAGCTCCTTATCCTAAATGCTAGTGATGCTAAATCCTCTAATTCTGGAAATAGAGTAAATGGAGGTGTTTCCTGACTATTTGTTCCTTGCTATGTGAATTTTAGTAATGTTATTTGGTCTGCATTACATTTTCACTGCAAATCAGTACTCTACTTCATAGGGCAAATACAAGTAATGCACAGAGGAGATGTCTATCTCAGCATCTGCAAAAGACAAGTTGGAAAATATTTACATGTGTTAAAGTAGGGTTATATCACAGTGTTAATGTCCTGGGATCTAAACAAAGATAACCAAGAGTTCTTTGGTGAGCTCAGTAGTAAGGACTAAAAAATTTCTGAGGATCAGGCAATGGAAATGCACAAAGGTTCAGTCAGACGTACGGTTTCAGTATTGGAATTTTCCTTTTAATTTTATGAAGAAATAAAGGTTGATTATGTTGTGGAATTGAAATCTAATGCACATAAATAAATTTATATTCTAATTGTACACATCATTAACATTTCATGAAAAGACAAACCAAGGGATTATATATCTTTCAAAGAGACTTCATATTATAGGTAAATATTTAGAAGTACTTTGAGTGTTTTTAAAATTACCCCATATATAATGTGAGGTAGAGAGTAGGGTAGGGCATGTTAATACTCCAAGTGAGTATGATGAAAGGGATAAACTAATTTTGTGTCTATATTTTCCTATCATGAAAGTAAATTCCAAAGGAAAAGGAGCTAGTGTCTTAGTGTAAATATGTCTGGGTGAGTGTACAAAATTTCAATGAGTAAATATGTCATTCATGATATTTGAAAAGAAAATTTCCAAGAAAATAGATTTAAAATACAAATAGATTAAACATAGGAAATGAATCATTGGTTACATTAATCTTGAAATAGTAAAGGAATTGGAGATTAAATTGAGGGGTTTTTTTGGGTTTTTTTTTTTGCAGATACTGCCTGTAGCTACAGGAATGATGAAATAAATCCCGCACATTGCTGAACAATAGTCACATATTTGGGTGATGGGTATATTATTTGCCAATTACCCACAAATATCTCAAACAAGAAGTCAATAGCAGCCATATTATCAGTTGTTTTTCTTTCTTGGCAGATGGTTTTGTCAGAAAACCTCGGGATTTTTTTGTGGTTTTTTTTGGTACCAGGTATTGAACTCTGGACCTTGTGCTTGAAAGGCAGGCAACAGAACCACCGAAGTAAATCTCCAGCCCATCCTCAGGAAATTTTGAAGGGAACCAAATCTCCTCAGTGTCATCATTATTCAAAAAAGCTCAAGCCTATACACTTCATTTTTTGATCAGTCTTTTACATTCCTGTGATTACCATGAGAAAACCCTCTTTAGTAGAGCAGACTTATGAATGCTTTCAGTTCAGCTAGTGAAGTGTCATAATAAATGTGTTTTTTAGTATGGCTACTGGTATGTATAGAACATTTTACTTGCATTTCACAACATCTTGTATAATTTCATTGTTTACAAATGATTTCCAAAATTGAATGGCAGTCCTGGGATTCAGTCCAATAAGTTTCACCTGTGCCAAGATCCTCTCTATATTTTTGAAATTGGTTCTATCATCAGATCATTCCATTTGGAACCAAGAAAATTTTGCACCATTTCAACTAGTCAACTATGTACTTATATTGCTCCTTTGTTCATGATCTGAATCAAGTAGGTCTGAATTCACTGTGTATTGCTCCATTTCAATGGCACAAGAATGTTGCCTGAACTGGCCAATGTCAAAGTCATTATCATCTTCATCATCAATTCATGAGTAATCTGATGATTCACTTTTGAATCTGGTTTTTCATGTGCCATTGTACTTAAAGGGGGTAGTTCTACCAGAAAAGTCAAAAGACAGCCTTTTAAAAAGCAAATCTAAAATGGATAGAAATTTTGCAATGAGCACTTCATGGGTAAAACTCACCTGTTGTTGCTGTGGAGGTCTGTACACAAGTTGCCATTTGTCTGCTGTGAATGCACAGTTGGTGTTTGCTTCCCCAGGCACAGCCACTATGAGTCAAGCCCACATTCCATTATTGGAAAGTGGATGTTTACTCAACAGAAGAATAGTGTGGGTGTATTTTACCCCTTGTGATGCTCAGGTAAACGTACTCAAGACCTGTTAGATGGAGGATTATAAGGGTAAAAATCCTGGTTTGACTATTTTACATGTGTATAAACATTGCTGTTCATCATGCCAATTGAGGAAGTACAAAGATTTCTTTGTATGTACTCCCAGCCACAGCCAATGAGACACACAGATGGCTACTCTTATGCTGAAGTACAAATGCACAGTACAAAATTATGGGATGTGTTGTCATAACCTGATATCTTGCTTCTTTAGGTGTAGATGTAATAATTTTATCGTGTCCCACAGACTGTTGGAGAAAATTCAAAGGTAAGTTTACATGTAAGTGATATCAAAAAAGCTTTACTTTCATTATTTAATATGATTTTAAGATACTAAAATAAGAATAATTATCAAGGAATATGTAAGCCCATGATTAAATGTTTGCCTATATCTAAATAAAAATATCAGTGTTTTATTAGTCTAAATGACAATAAAATGTTGTTAGCATGATTGAAAAAGCACATAAATCCATAGAATATTATGAGAAAACTTCCTTTTATTTCCCTAGATAATTAAACCTGAAGTTCAAAATTTATTCTGATAAAATCTAGGATCTCTATGAACATTATGGAGAAGACCAGAATAAATCTTTTGCATTGTGGATACTAATGAATAACTTAAAAGAAAACTGTCCTTGCCCAGTGAGGTCTGCTACAATTTAACAGATTCCATAGTTTCTTTGAGATTCACATTAAAAGAACTGTCCTAGATTAATTTTAATGCAGAAATTCTGTACTTTCTGAATTACAGAATGGAGACACAAAGACAAACCCGGGTCTGATGCATTGGGACTGCCCTCAGCCTTGCTGGAAACTGTCCACCTGGTTGACCAGAGTCCCTCTGGGAGGATACAGCTCAGATGTCCCCCCCCCGGTGGGTTTGCAGGTGTACATTCTGCCTCAGAACCTGCCAGTCTGATTTTTGAGATAGACATGCACATGTCTGATATCAGTGGTTTACATGTTTTCCACATACAGGACCCACTGTGCTGTTTCAATATTAATACTTTCTTTAGGGAGTGGCCCCCTCTTTTTTTGGTGCTGGGAATCAAACTCAGAACATTATGCTTGCCAGGCAGGCTCAGCACCACTAAACTACATCCTAGTCCTCAACATTTTTAGGTGTTTCCAATAAAGGAAACACATAAATTAGTTAGTAAACAATCCAAAATGAAATCTGATCACAAAAACAATCCTTTCAGAAACCTAAGCCACCAAGGGAGATATGCTTTGTCATAGCAGAGCAACAGGTGACTCCATGATTTACACATTGGCCTTGTGAGGTGCAGCTTCTGACCTCAAAGGGAACTTGAGTGTTTGCTTTCTAGAGCCAGAGATGGATATGTGCACCCCAGGATTCCCCAAACTTAGAGCTGAGAAGACTATGCTCCCCTCTGGTCCTATGCTCTAGGTTCACCTCATCCAAATGTGGAAGTTCTCATCCCTGCCATATCATGTGACAGCAGTGCGTTTGGAGCCCATCCTGGTAAAGAAGTGACTCATGTAAGATGGGGTGGCTGCCAGCCAAGCTTACAGATGCCCCATAAGAGCAGGTGGTCAGGACAGGTGGGGAGAGTCCAGGGGCACACCCCCCCACACACACACACACAAAGAGGCACACATGCAGATAACTATGGGGTCAGTTAGCAAGATGGAGCCAGCACAGCCAAGGACTGAATGCACTGGGGCCAAAACCCCGCCCACACTGTGATCCTGGTCAACTTGTTCCAGAATAGTGAGAGGTTTTTTTTTTATGTGTAACCTGCTCAATCTGTGGTGTTTCATTATTGCAACTGGAGAAATTAATACAGATTTGTATAAAAACTGAAATATTTCATGATGAACTTATAAAAAATATGGAAACTATAAAACCTTACTGAGACAGTTTCTTGAAGACTTAAAGATAGGCAAATGTGCCATCTTCATTGTTCCATGTGTCACATTGCTGTGGAAATGATCTCTATGTGGACCTGTGTTCATCCACTCAAATCCCTGCAGGTTTGTAGGAAACTGGTAAACTGGTGCTGAAGTTCTTGTGATGGTGATCTGTGTGTCCACAACTGCACCAGACTCAAACTAAACACCACACCATTAAGATACCATGCAAAGAAGAGGAAGAAAGTGTAAGTGAGTATCAATTCCATGACAAATGTGGGGATTCAACAAGAGGATTCTAGAAACAGGCAAGTGGAAAGTGTGTAATCCATGGCATTTGGAGAGCAATAACTTGAATGAAAATCATGAGTAATGAGGGGGGCTTTGTGGGTCTGTTACTAGAATATAAGAAGAACATTATAGGATCAGGATCTGAAAATAAACCCTACCTTATCCCACAGCTGGAAAAGCCCCTGTTGAGAGGCCATTGAGTGTAGCACTGGCCCAAGTGGAGCCAGAATTTTGAGGAGATTGCTGAATGTGTCATCCACACCCAGATGGGGACCTCAGACGCTGGGTCTGCTTGCTCAGTGGTAATATCTACACAGGCATCAGGGGCATGGTGCTAACAAGAAGGGAAGCTGTGCTCACTGACTGAAATCCAGGGGATACTCAATGTCCTAGGAAGTGTGGCATCCCAAGGACTTCATCTAAATCCATTGAGAGAACCAAAGTCACAATGGTGTGTCTCATAGGGTCCCTCACAGCTGAAACTGAGCTGAGATTGCTACACTCAAAGGTCATGTGAGCATAGCCTTTAAGGTGATAACATCATTACAAGCACAGGGATTCCAGTCCCAGGAACAGGGCATAGGAAAAGAGGGCTGCTGCTAGTTTATTCTAAGGATCTGGAGAGCTCTCCCCTGGGTTTCACTAGAGGAAAGAGCACATGACCAGCCTGCAGCCCTGTGTTCCTACCTGGTCTCCAGGCTCTGGGATCCCAGGAAACAGAGTATACAGCCGCTGTGTGTCCTCCTGGGAGAAGCCCTGCAAGGTTGGCTTGTGAGTGCTTAAAGGGCCTGCCCTTCCTGGAGAAAAAGCTGCCATATACACAGGACAGGATCCACACTCCTCTTCACAGTTCCCCAGAGTCATTAATTTACTCCTCAGAAAATTGTCCACATTGCCATGCATGGTTTCTATGAAGATCAGGTATGAATGTTCCCCCTGTACATGCTCTGTCCATTCTTGCTCACTCTCCTGGGTGTGTATGGCAGGGGTGGAGGAGAAAATGAAAACATTCTGCTTATATTCTGTTCCAGATGAAAGAGTTTCACTTTTCCTACCAAGTTTATTCCCTTCTATGGTATTTTGCCTCCTCACTCCTTCAATCCCCAAAAGAAATGTGTAGGTCTCTCTCCCTCTCTTTCCCTATCTTCCCATTTTGCTATTACCCTGTCTCTTTCTCCTCACTCCCTTACCATCCTCACACCAGCCTATACCCTTTGATTTATGAAATAACCAGCTCACTGCTGAAAGAACACACCAGGACACCATGCACCCCACATAACTCTAGGGCTATGTTTCTCTGGCTTTAGGGCCAGACAAGGAAAGAGCATCCTTAATGCTCAGCATTCCTTGCTGTCATCTGACACACCTGCTGACCCTGCACTCTATTCATTTTATCCCTTTACAATTCACCATGTATAGTAATAAAAGATAAGATTGCTTCAAGATAAGAGCTGAAGCACAGGTTGCTGTGCCCTACTTCTTTTCGTAGAGACTCTTTATTTACTGACCACTATAATACATGTGTCCTGTGATTTTCAATCCTATAATTCCTTCCATACATTTCAACTTTGTTTTTATGGCAATGAAGCCATCGTTTATGAAACAATATATTATTTACTGGACACACTCACTTTATTAAACAATAAAAGAGTAGCTATCTAGAGCACATAAAGATAGTTGGCTTTAATCAACACATTGGAATTGAACTACTCAGTCACAGCACAAAGTACTTTTCAACTATTTAATGCCCCTTTATTCCCTGTTTATATCAAGAATGTTTTGCTAAAGGTTTTGGCAGAACTTCTCCAGGAAAGCCACGAATCATAAACATATATATAATATATATAATATATATTTATAGTGTGTATGAAGTGGATCTCATTCTCAGACAGTGAGTAGATGTCACAAAATTTTATGTGCGCATCCACTATAGTTGGAATAATGAAGATGATTTTCTTCCCATGATGACTACAAAATGTTAAGCCAGGTTCCAAGGCACAGGTCTGGGGAGTAGTATGGGGAGTTTGTGTGTGTGTGTGTGTGTGTGTGTATCTTTGTGTGTACACTTGTGTGTATGCACTTGTGTGTGTATGCACTTGAGTGTGTTTATATGTGTAGAATATAGTCCAGTAATTTGATCTTCAGGTTTTTGTCAAAGTCCATTCTTAAAATTCCTTTTTCCTTTTTCTTTTTATCACTCTGTTATTCTCCCCTGATTTCATTGAAAATTAAAATAAACATAAATCAAAACTTTTATTCATTGCCTTTTACCATCTATTCAAATTTTGATTTTCTGTTATTTGTTCTGTATCCTTGAAAGCAAATGTGACATTAGAGTATTAAAATAGGGTTTAAATTCTATCAATCATCTTGATAAAGGTTTTGTTTAAGGGACATGGAAGAAAATTTTCATATTTTTAAAAATATATTGTTATTTGATTTTTATAGGAACTCATGTTCAACATTCAAATATGGCTATTTTTCTTTAAGCCAGTATATTGAATTAGGTGACTTTAAAACATTTTTGTATTATCAAAATAGAAAGTATTGGGTTTCTTTTGAAATTTCTTAAATGTTATCTCTTTCAATTCAAACATAATATTCTCCTGGGAGGATTTGTATGCAAAATAACAATAATTTTATTTGTGAAAGTAGCACAGGGGGCATTCACATGTTAATTTAAATGTTTTGTTTTTTTTATTAATGGAATTTTTGTATCAGTTCTGAGAGTGAAACTGCTCTGGTCAGATCTCACCTCCACATCACAGCTCCACTCTTCGGAGTACAGTTCCATGAGACAGAAAAGAGCTTGTCAGTAGCTGAGAAATCAGCATGGGGTGGGTGGGTATGGAAACTGTTCTTGCAGGACAGAAGGAAAGGCTGAGCCTGTTCACCAGGTAGGGACAGTAGACCCTTCCAATCAGACTGGTGTCATGCTGCACCATCACGCTGAGCAGATTCTGCCTCCTCTGAGGGCACAAACCACTTAGACTTGGAGACCAGGGAATTACAGTGCTCATCTTAAAGTGAGCAGGAGCTCCTCAGGCAGATGCATCTACCTAGGGAGGAGTGGAAAGTCCCCAAGTCTTTGGCCTCATGGCCTCTGCAGGGCAGCATGGGCTGGGATCTGCAGGGATGCATCTCACACTCCCTACTGCACACTCAGCCAAGAGCCTCACAGGATGGCCTGCATGGTCTGGCCTGGAGACATCTTTGGATGTTCACAGAAACACCTCTAACCTTGAGGAGGAGAAGAGCTGCCCATAGAAGGAAAGCAGGTCCCTGGAGTGAGAGAAAGGACAAAGAGGCTCTAAGGACTGAGGACCAGAGGGAGAGCAAGGGCAAGCCCCTCCCCTAGGGAATCCTAGGAAGCTGTGGCTGGGGCATGCACAGCCCCTCTGCTGGGTATCCTCATCTCCAGCACAGGCTGATTCTCAGTGTGGACAGAATCCTCCCAGAACATGGCCCCAGTTGTTTGTATTAGCCTCTAGTTTTGCCAGTGTATATTTAAAATTCAATTTGTCAAAATGCTTGAGTAATTTTCAGTGGTCTGTGCTATGCTAAATAACTGCATTATAGTTAAAAAATAGATGGTATGATAACATCTACACCAATTAAATTTTCTATGAAAGCATGAGGAACAATGTTATTGGCTTTTGAAAGGGAAATGGACAATTAATTGTGATATCACTTTATAATAATAAGTGTTTCAGTTTTTATTTTTAGTTTTTTTCTTCTCATACATTTCTTTCTAATGAATGGACTAGTAGATTTCCTAAGTCATGGAGTATCCTTTCACAGAGACATTCTTTAGGTTCCATGTCAAACAGCTCAGCTAACTGATGGCCCAATTAATGTCTGGTTTACATATCGCATATGGAGCAAAATGGATTGACATACAGGCCACTTCAAAGACTGAGACATAAACAACCATGATGCTACAAACATCGCTGTGCTGCCATCCCTATAATATGACGTTTTTAACTCACCATTTTTCTTTTAGACTCAACAGGTGCCTCATGACTTTGTAATATGAGCAATCAGACACTTCTGAGGGGGTTCTTGCTCCTGAGACTGACAGACAACATGGTGTTGCTGAGGCTTCAGGCTGCCCTCTTCTCCCTTGTCTACCTGGTGGCCATGTTTGAGAATCTGACCATTCTCATCCTCACAATTCTGGACTGCCACCTTCACACTCCCATGTACTTCTTCCTCAGGCATTTGTCTTACGTGGAACTCTCTCTCATTTCTACCACAGTCCCCAAATCCATTCTAAACTGTTTCATCCTCAGCGAATACATCTCTTTTTTGGGGTGTATGTGTCAGCTCTTCTTGGTGATCCTGTTGGCAGGGTCAGAGGCAGGAATCCTTACTGCCATGTCCTATGATCGCTATGTGGCCATCTGCCACCCTCTGCACTATGAGGCTCTCATGAGCAATGGGTGCTGTGTACAGTTGATGGCTGTGTCCTGGTTCAGTGGAGGGGCCCTGGGAATCTTGTACTCAGTGGGGATATTCTCCTTGGAGTTCTGTGGCCCCAACAGGATTCACCAGTTTTTCTGTGATGTCCCTGCCCTTCTAGAGCTCACTTGTTCTGAGGAGCGTGTTGCTGTCAGTGTCAGTGTGGCCCTTGGGGTTCTCTATGCATTCTCATGTTTGGTTTGCATCATGGTCTCCTATGTTTATTTTCTCTACTGTGTTGAAGATCCCATCCAGGCATAGCAGGTCCAAAGCCTTCTCCACCTGTATGCCCCACCTGGTGGTTGTGAGCACCTTTCTCTTAACAGGTTCTGCTGCTTATTTAAAGCCAAGCTCCAATGCACCTCCTCTTCAGGATGTGCTGTGCTCTATGTTCTACACTGTGGCACCCCCAACCCTGAACCCCATTATCTACTGTCTGAGGAACAGGGATATTCATTCAGCTCTAAATAAAGTCCTGAGGAAAGTGAGAAGGGGCCTAATAGAAAGATACTACAGCTAAAGTAGGCAGCAACATTCCTGCCACCATTCCTCCCTTAACTGGCTGTTTGGGGAGATTTCTCTCTAGAGGTCAGTAGATACTGGGGTCCTCCTCCCCCCCCATTAAGTTTATTGGTACATTTTACGTATAAAATACAGTTACATTCATCATTGAGATCTTGTACCATTACATGAGTCTCTTGGTTCTTATTTTTTCCCCTTCCCTTGCCCTCCCTTCACCCCCTCCACCCTTCCTTATTTGCAAAGTCCTTGTTTCCATTTTTTTCCTCTTCTCATATTTTTTCCTTTCCCTTTTTTTCCCTTCCCCTACCCCTCCCAATCCCCCTTCTCTTTTAGACCTTTTCTTCCTGTTACACAATATCAGTTATACATTTTTAAAATTACAATATTAAGATCTAGGAGACATTACCACAGATTTTATAGAATTTAAAAGGATATAGAAAGCATATTACAAAAATCTGTTTTGAAATAAATTGACGACTTCTAAGAAGTAACTTGGAAGACAAATTAATGAAACTAACTCTGGAGGAAATATAAAATTTGAATAGCACCTATTAAAGAAAGTATATTCCTAGCTTGAAAACCTACTTATATGATGACAGCAGGCTCATAAACATTTTAACTGATAAATTATATCAAACAATTAGAGCAGGAAAAAGAAGGAACACTTCTCCCCTCATTTTAGGAACTCAACATTGTGCTAATCCTAAAACTGGATAAAGATAATAGAAGAAAAAGTATGAACATAGATAAAAATCTGTTTAACAAAGCAAACTATTACCAGTCAGATCTGGCAGGATGTAGAAAGTGGTTTTGTTATAGGGATTACACTGTTGGTTCAGCATTGGAAGATCCACCCCCAAAAGTCATCATTTTAACAGAGGAAAGGAAAAAGCCATATGATCCTGTCACTAGTTGGAGAAAAAGTATTGGACTAAATTCTACAGCTGTTCATGGTAAAAGCTATGGACTAAATTCTACAGCTGCTCATGGTAAAAGCTATCAGGGGACTAGAAATAGAACAGAAACTTCTCAACAGATTAAAGACATGTACTCCATACTTCAAGTGAGAATGCCTTATATGACTGGAGAAGATACAATGCTTTCTCCTTAAGGTGGGGAACAAGGGCAGATATGCTTACTCTTTATCTGTCCATTAAACTTTGAAACCTAGTCCCCACCAAAATAGTGTGGCAATAAAATGACACAACTAGGATAGGATTGGCACAGCAGAAGCAAAATCTTTATATGTAGATGAAATGATCATCTGCAGAGAAAATACTAAGAAATATCTAGGAGCCTGGGGTCCTCCTTTGATGATCTCAGGTTGTCAGTTTCAGTGGAGAGTAAGTCGTTTCCTACAGTCCTTCAATTTATAGCTTTTGTGTCACAGAAATTATGAAGGCTTTTCTATTGTGCCTTCGATGAGTTTTGTTCTTGTCTTGATGTTGCATATACAGGAGAATTGAGTGATATCCTAATTCCTCTAAGCACTCATCTTTCTTGGCTTTCTTTGTATTTTGTCAATGTTCTATTTTCTAGATTTTTCATTGTGCTTCCTAGGTTTTGATAATTAGGCTTCATTAAAACTGCAAATAATCACTCTTTAGTAAAAATTACTTTAAATGTATCATTTAAGCATAATTGTGCAATTTTTAAAATGTCCTTAAATTTATCATAGGTTTTACTTGTTGAATAGTTATTTAATATATTCTATATAATAAAACATTTAATCTTTCACATTTTTTTTCTGAAATAAATTATGTTTCTGGATGCAGATGCATTTCTCTTTACTGAATGTTGTTTCTTCCTAATATCCCCATTCATGACATTTTCTAATTATACCTGGAATCTATGAACATTGCATTATGAATGAGTCTTTCAGACCTTCACCATTTTGTTTCATTTCCTGTATCCTCAATCTGCAAAAACATGTCCTACTCTGGCTACAGAGCACAGTTCCTTCTCCCTGTTAGTCTGCTCACTGCTGCCTTCAGGAGTGGGAATTCATGTTTGTTGACCATCACCTTGACAGCACACACTGTGACACCTGCCAGTCCTTCCCCAGTGCAGGGGGAGCCTCACACAGAGTGGGTGGGGCAACTGAGGCCCCAGGAGGTGCTGCATGGACTTTGGTATGGAGCTCATACCACAGGATGAAGCAAATGCTGTGACCTTTGGCAACACCTTCAGGCACTGTATGCTCACTGAATACCTTTGAAATTTGCTCATGTCTCATGGATTTACCTATTTATACAAATTCTACTCAGACTTCAAACTGTGCTTTGAACAGAATGTGACTTGGAAGAATTCTAAAGCACTTGGTTTCACATTTTCAGTCCTAAACACTTACATATGAAAGTCAGAGAATAATTTAATCATCTCTTCTAATGAAAAATGAATGCAACAATTAAAGTAATTTAAAGATCAATTTAGTAAGCAAACTGATATCACCCGAGAACTCAGGTATGTATGCCTGCATAGGGAAGGGAAGCATAAAGTCATTAATTTATACTACTATGAAACTCATAATTCTGAGCATAAGTCAGTTTTGTTTTACTTCCCCCTTAACATGTCTTGATGTTAATTCAGCTTATTTCAAATGCACCATAGAACTACTCATGTCTTTGAAAAAATACTGTGTTGAATGAACATATCAATTTTTATTTGCCTCCTTTTTATAGAAAAACAATTGAAATATGAAAAAATGTGCATTTGAGAATGAAGGCATTTGGGAATGACTAAATGATTAGAAGAAATCATAAGAACTGTTAAATCACACATGTACATATCAATCACAAATACAAGTAATATTTTAGGTGAGAAAATAAGGTAATTGGCAGTCTGATGAAGGAGAACTGAGATGTTTCATGCTTAAATTCAAGGTCAACAGAAGGGAGACTGAGCTGGAATCCTCGGGCCCTACAGAGTCACAGATGGGCTATGTTACCTCTGCTGGGTTGTGTGGAGAATCCTTCCTTGTCATCTTGCAGATCCTCCACCTTGTGTATGAGGTTTTCTTCACAACCTCCTGAAATTTGTCAGCTGAAGCTGTGACACAATGATGGGCAGAGAACCCATATACTCTGGGTCACTTCTTGCTCTCTTCAAAATATTTTTTTAAATTTCTTTCATTGTCACATTTTAGTTATACAATTCATTTACATTTATCTTTGGGTGTTTATACCTGTACATGTATCTTGGTTCTTATTTTTTCCCCATTGCCTGTGTGCCCTTTACTGCCTCCACCCTTCCCTATTTCCAAAGACTTCATTTCCATTTTTGTTCTTTTCTCATAATTTTTCATTTCCCCTTCCCCTCCCTTCACCCCTACATCTTTGGACCTTTTTCCTATTTCAAATTGTCAATTATTCATTTTAATCATCTTAACCCTTATTTACACTATCAGTTTCTCACACTAGAGAAACTATTCGGAATGGAAACATGTGTGTCCTGTTAATTTCACTTAAAAGTATGGCCATGATATGCATTTATTTATATAAAAATGAATCCAGTTTTTCATTATTTATGGCAGAGTTGTACTCCATTTTATTTAAAAAAATCACATCATCTTCATCCAATTTCCAGTTGCTGGGCACTTGGGGGGCTTCCAAGCTTTAGCTATTACAAACTGTGCCACTATAAACATGTGAAGGAGAAGTTCAGGTCTGGCTGGGTCTAGTACACAGCATGCCGGTCTCTTGAGCATGCTCAGAGACAAAAAACAGAGTTGGGCAAGCTCACTCCAGTGTGTAGAAACTAGATCAAGTCGACCATACCTCCTCACTCTTTGGGTCATGACTCCTTCGCCTTGCCCAGATGATCACCCCATATGGTTTAAAATAAATTTAACTATGTTCTCCATTGTGTATAATTATATCCCTTTCCATCCAATTAAGTTATGCCAAGGCTAAAGCTGTTATAGCCCCGCCTATGTACTTTGCCTTTTATTTCACTATATAAGCTTGTGTAGTTCCTCAATAAGGCAGAAGCATTCCTGAAACCTCCCCAGAGTAGGGTGGTGACTCTGCACCTTACCCTCCTGGTCCAGGCTCCTGAACCTAGGTCTGCAAGTGGGCTTGTGGACGACAACAGCTAGCACCCCGATGTGGGGCTCGCACATACCAGGTAAATATTGAAGTCCAGGTAAGGATCCCTATCATGGGTAATCTCTTAAGTCAGGACAAGCCAGTTCAGGCTGCACTTGTGAACAGGTAAGTGAGGCATATAGGACTCCAACTAGCCATGATAAAAAAAACTACATTTAGACATATAATAATCAAGATCCCAGAAACCCAACAGAAAAAACAATACTACAAGCAGTTTGAAAAAAGAAACAAATTGCATGCAAAGGAAAGCCAATCAGAATCACAGCAGACTTTTCAACACAATACTTCAAGTCAAGGAGAGCCTGCAGTGAGGTATTTCCAGCCGTAAAAGAAAACAACTTCTAATCTAGACTGATGTCTCCTGCAATACTAAATTTCCAAATTGATGGGGACTGAATATACTGCCATGACAAAGAATACCTGAGAAAGTTCATGAATACCAAATCAGCACTCCAAACAATTTTTTTTAAAAATCCTAGAAAAAAAATCAATGAATGTCACAACTCCATGAGGCCCAACAGAGCAAATTCATCAGGCAAGGTGAGAAATTAAAGGGGGAGGGGAAGAAATAAAAAAGAACCAACAGGAAAATAACATGACAATGATTAGTGAATACACATCAGTAATAGCCATCAATGTTAATGGCCTCAATTCACCAATCAAAAGAAATATACTGGCAGAATGGATTAGGAAACAAAAGCCAACAATATGCTATATAGGACAAACACACCTAATTCAAAGAGAAACTCAGACTGAAAGTACAAGGATGGAATACAGTTCTTCATGTAACAGGAATGTGGAAAAAAGATGTGATAGCTATCTTATTTGCAGACAAAGTAAATTTCAAACCAAAACTAATTAAGAGAGATAAAGAAGGTCACTACATCCTTGTAGAGGGAACAATTCAAGAGGAAGAGATGACAATCATAAATATATATGGACCAAATACTAATGTCTCCAGCTATACAAAACAAATATTAAGGGACATAAAAACCAAATAAGCACTAATATAATTGTAGTGGGGAACAACAATACCCTGCTGTCACAAAAAGATAGATCATCTAGACAAAAAATTAATGATAAAATACTATAAATGAGCCAAGTTTTTGCACAAATGGAATTAATAGATATCTATAAAGACCCAATTCAAAAATGAGCCTCTGAAATGAACAGAGATTTCTCAGACAAAGACGTAAAAGCAGCAAATAAACATATGAAAAACTGTTCAACATCACTGGTCATTTGAGAGATGCACTAGAAAACAACACTGAGATTACACCTCACCACAAAAAGAATGGCTGCTATCAAGAAATCAACTAACAACAAATGCTGGCAGGGTTGTGGGGAGAAAGGAACCCTTCTTCATTTTTGGTGGGAGTGCAGAGTGGTGCAACCACTGTGGAAATAAATATGGAGATACCCCAAGCAACTAGGATGTGAAGGTCCATTTGACCCAGCTATTCCTCTGCTGGGTATCCTCCCAAAATCATTAAAAGAATCATATCACAGTGATATATGCTCACCCATGTTTATAGTGGCACAGTTTATAATAGCTAAAACTTGAAAACAGCCCAATTGCCCATCAACTGTAGACTGGATAAAAAAATTGTGGTATTTTTATAAAATAGAATACTACTCATCCATAAAGAACAAGAAACTAGAGATACTTATACCTAGGTGTATACACATTGAGGTGATCCTCTTTAGTGAAATAAATAGGACACACATGTAAATACCAAATAGTTTTTCTGGTGTGAAAAACTAAAAGTGTAAACAAGGATAAAAATGTGTAATTGACATTGTTAAATAGAATGAAAACATCTATAAAACAGGAGAAATGGGATGGGTAGGAGAAAGGAAAAAAGGGAAACGATCTATCCCACCACTCCTGGCCCAGAGGAAAGGGCTTTTGGGCTACCTTCTCTCCCACTGCTCCTGGCCCAGAGGAAGGGGCTTCCAGGCCTCCATTCATCCTGCTACTCCCATCCCAGAGGTAGGGGCTTCTAAGCTACCTTCCCACTGCTCCTGGTCCAGAGGAAGGGGCTTCCCAGCCATCATCAATACTGCCACTCCCAGTGCTTGTCCCACCTCTCCCAGCTCAGAGGATATAAGCCATGCAGACACCAACAGAAACCCCTTCCCCCCCAGTCAAAATGAGAAAACACATGAATAAGTCTCAAAACCAGACTTCCAGATCACCTACAACAACCCCAAAGGGAAATGAGATGGAACACTCTGATACTCAACCACCTGAACCCACTGAACTGGCAACAAAAGGGGATCTGGAAAAAATGAAATCAGAAACAATTTCTCAGTAAAGAGGAGAAATTGTGCTCCTAGTGCAAGACATAATAAATCTAGAGAGGATCTGAGAAACATCATGGAATCCAAACATAAGAAACAAATGGAATCCATAAAACAAATGCAAAGAGATTTCCAAGAGATGAAAAACTCCATGGAAAGTCTACACAGCAGAATGAGCCAATGTGAGAACAGAATTTCAGACACAGAAGATAAGATTGCAATTAATGACCAGGATAAGAAAAAATGCTTCAAAATTATAAGGGAACACAACAAATCAATCCAGCAGCGGCTAGATGATGCAAAGAAGAATAATATAAGATGGATTGGAGTCAATGAAGAAATAGGAGAGCGTGCAGATGACATAAAAATCTCTTCAAAGGAGTAATGGCAGAAAACTTCCCAAGCAGGGGAAAACAACTTGACATACAGATAAGGGAGGTATATAGGACTCCAAATAGCCTTGATCAAAAAAAAATCTACACATAGGCATATAATTGTTAAGATTCCAGAAACTCAACAAAAGAACAAAGTTCTACAAGTAGTTAGAGAAAAGAAACAAATCACATACAAAGGAAAGACCATCAGAATCACAGCAAACTTCTCAACACAAACCCATCAAGTCAAGAAGAGCTAGGAGTGACAAAGCCCTGAAGAAAACAGCCTCCAACTCAGATTGATGCACCCTGCAAAACTATCTTTCAAATTGATGGAGACATAAGATACTTTCATGACAAAGAACACCTTAGGAAATTTGTGAATACCAAACCAGTACTCCAAAAAATTTTACACAATATCCTAGGAACAGACATTGAGGATCACAACCCCGGGAAGCAAAGCAGAATGAACCCATTTGGCACAACAAGAAATTAAATGAACAGGATGATAACCCAACAAAAAGAAACAGTCATGGCAATGACAAGTCAATACATTTCAGTTATAACCATCAACGTTAGTGGTCTCAATTCACCAATCAAAAGAAATAGTCTGGCAGAATGGGCCAAGAAGCAAAATCCAACAATATGCTGCATACAATAAACATACTTAATTCAAAAGGAAACTGATAGACTGAAAGTTAAAGGGTGGAAAACAGTACTCCATGCGACGTGAACCCGAAAAAAGCAGGAGTAGCTATCCTCTTTGCAGATCAAGTAGATTTCAAAAGAGCAGTGATTAAGAGAGATGAAGAAGGACACTACAATCTTGTAAAGGGAAAAATCCAAGAGGAAGAGATGACAATCATAAATATCTATGCACCAAACACTAAAGCACCCATACATAAAATAAATACTATCAGATATGAAAAGTCATATATGCACTAATACTATTGTAATGGGGGACCTCAACACCACACTGTCACAAATAGATACATCAACTAGACTAAAAATAAGTAATGAAATACTAGAACTCAATCAAACTCTTGAACAAATGAACTTAACAGATGTTTATAGAATCTTACACCCCACAAAATAAGAATACACATTCTTCTCAGCTGCACATGTGTCATTCTCCACAATAGACCACATACTCACACATAGAACATGTTTAAGTAAGTGCAAAGGAATTGAAGTTATTCCCTGTATATTATCAGACCATAGTGTGATGAAACTAGAGATTCATAGCAAAATAAACTGGAAAAATATAATAAAAATATGGAAATTGAACAACACACTTCTGAATAACCAGTGGATCACAGAGGAAATTAAAGAAGAAATCAGACAGTTAATTCAATTAAATGACAATGACAATACAACATATTGGAATCTATGGGATGCAATGAAAGCAGTCTTATGAGGGAAATTCATAGCAGTGAATATGCATATTAGGAAAACAGAATGAGCCCAGTGAAACAACCTGATGCTGAACCTCAAGCTTCTAGAAAAAGAAGAGCAAGACAACCCAAACCTCATACAAGGGAGGAAATTATAAAGATTCGAGCAGAAATCAATGCAATGGAGACTAAGAAAACAATACAAAAAATCAAAGAAGCCAAGAGTTGGTTCTTCGAAAGAATCAACAAAATTGACAAACCCTTAGCCAACCTTGTCATAAAAATGAAAGGAAAGTCCCAAATCCATTCAATTAGGAATGAAAAGGGTGAAACAGACACAGCAGAATTCCACAGGATCATCAATGCCTACTTCCAGAATCTATATGCCAATAAGATGGAAAACACAGAAGAAATGGACAGATTCCTAGACACGTATGAATTACCAAAGTTGAATGAAGAAGACATAAAGGTTCTAAAGAACCCAATATCAATCAATGAAATTGAAAATGTAATTAAAAATTTATCAACTAAGAAAATCCCAGGCCCTGATGGCTTCACTGCTGAATTCAACAAAACATTTACAGAGGAACTACTGCTACTACTGCTTAAACTTTTTAATGAAATTAAAAGGGAAGCAATACTCCCAAATTCATTCCTGGAAGCAAGCATCACCTTGATCCCCAAAGCAGAGAAAGGTCCAACCAAAAAGAAGAACTATAGGCCAATCTCACTAATGAACACAGATGCAAAAATCCTCAATAAGATACTAGAAAATAGAATGCAGAAGATCATCAAGAAGATCATACACCTTGATCAAGTGGGATTCATCCCAGGGGTGTAGGGATGGTTCAACATATGCAAATCAATAAATGTAATACACTATATCAATAGAGCCAAGGACAAAAACAATAATTATCTCCATAGATGCAGAAAAAGCATTTGACAAAATCCAACATGAATTTATGATAAAAACCTTACAAAAATTTGGAATAGATGGTCTCTACCTCAAACTGATATAAGCCATTTAAGAAAACCCAACAGCCAATATCATACTCAATGGTCAAAAACTGAAATCCTTCACTCTAAAATCAGGAACAAGACAAGGATGTCCACTATCACCATGCTTGTTCAATATAGTTTTGGAAACATTAGCCACAACAGCTAGACAAGAGAAAGAAATAAAAGGAATAAAGATAGGAAATGAAGAAGCCAAATTGTCATTATTTGCAGATGACATAATACTCTATATAGAAGACCCCAAGAACTCCACCAAAAGTCTTCTAGACTTAATAACCAAATTCAGTCAAGTGGCTGGTTACAAACTCAATACACAAAAATCAATAGCTTTCCTCTACACGAATGACAGACTCACTTAGAGAGAAATAGAGCCAATAATTCCTTTCACAATAGCATCCAAAACCTGAAATAGCTGGGAATCAACCTAATAAAAGGAATCAAAGATGTCTTCTCAGAAAATTATAGCACTCTGAAAAGAGAGATTGAAGATGATATCAGAAAATGGACAGACATCCCCTGCTCCTGGGTAGGAAGGATTAGATTTATGGCAATTTCAATTGAGATCTCCGTAGCATACTTCACAGACCTTGAGAAAACAATCCAAAAATTCATTTGGAACAAGAAGAGACCCAGAATAGCAAGAGCAATTCTAGGTAACAGAGACATGGCAGACGATATTACAATCCCCAACCTGCAACTATACTACAAAGCTACTGTGATAAAAAACAGCATGGTACTGGCAAAGAAACAGACTTGAGGACCAGTGGAACAGATTAGAAGATGCAGAAACAACGCCAGACACACTCAGCCATCTCATCTTTGATAAAGGAACCAAACACTCTTACTGGAGGAAAGATAGACTCTTTAATAAATGGTGCTGGAAAAATTTGGTTTCATCTTGCCAAAGATTAAAACTAGACCTATATCTCTCACTGTGCACTAAACTAAAATCAAAATGGATTAAATATCTAAATAAAGTAGAAACTCTGAACCAGTTGGAACAGAGGTTAGGTAGAACTCTTGAAGACATCAGTGTAGGAAAAGATTTTATGAACAAAACCTCAGTTGCCCATGAACTAGCACAAACAATCAACAAATGAGATCTCTTATTAAAAAGCTTCTGCACAGCAAGAGAAACCACCAGCAGTGTGAAAAGACAACCCACAATGTGGGAAAAAATCTTCTTGTGGTTTTCCTTAGACAAAGGTCTACTATCTCAAATCTATAAAGAACTTAATAAGATCAGACCTCCCAAATTTAAAGTCCCAATCCATTAATGGGCAGCTGAAATGAACAGGCATTTCTCAAAGAAGTAGAAATAGCAAATAAATACATGAAAAAATGTTCAACATCACTGGTCTTTTGAGAGATGGTAATGAAAACAAGGCTGAGATTCCACCTCATTCCAGAAAGAATGGCTGCTATCATGAAATCAACCAATAACAAATGCTGGTGTGGCAGTGGGGAAAGAGGAACCCTGCTCCACTGCTGGTGGGAATGTAGACTGGTGCAAGCATTGTGGAAATCAGTACAGAGATACCTCACAGAACTAGGACTGGAAGTCTCATTTGACCCCACTATTCCACTGCTGGGGATCTTGCCCCAAATAATTAAAAGAATCATACCACAGTGATATATTTTCACCCATGTTCATAGCAGCACAATTTGTGATAGCTAAAATTTGGACGCAACCCAAATACCCATCAACTGGAGGAAGAATAAAGAAAATGTGGTTTTGTTTTTATAAAATGGAATACTACTCAGCCATAAAAAATGAGAAATTAAAGACATTTATAGCTCAGTGCATGCACATTGTGGTGATACTCTTAAGTGAAATAAATAGGACACACATGTATAAATACTGAATAGTTTCTCTCCTGTAAGAGACTGAAAGTGTAAATAAGGACTAAAATGTATAATAGGTAATGTGAAATAGGAAGAAAAGGGGCAAAGGGGAAGGAAGTGGAAGGGGTAGGGAAAGGAAAGAAGGGAATGGAATTAATATGAGAAAATGAAAAAATAGTAATAAAATCTTTGTAAATATGGAGGAATGGAGGGGTTTAAGGGAGGGCTAGGCAAAGGTGAAAAATAAGAACCAAGAGAGAATACGTAAAAGTGAAAATTTCCAATGATGAATGTCATTATATTATATACCTAAAATGTATCAATGATTAGAATGAGTAATCAATAATGCAAAATAGGAAGAAAAGGTCCAAAGGTGTACGGGTAGTGGGAAGTTCAGGGGAAAGGAAAGAAGGGAAAGGAAAAATGATGAGAAAAAGAAAAAATGGAAATAAAGTCTTTGTAAATAGGGAAGGGTGGAGGGGGTGAATGGAGCGCTAAGTATGTGGAAAAAATAAGAACCAAGATGCATCATGTAAAGATCCAAGTTCCCAATGAGAAATGTAATTGTGTTGTATACCTAAAATGTACCAATAAAAGAATTTAAGAAAAAAAGGGAAAAGAAAAGTATTAGAAAAGGAAATACTCAAAAGAAAGACCTTGAAAATAGGGAAAAGTGGAGGGTTTGAAGGGGAGGGAGGGGAATCGGGGAAAAAATAAGAACTAAGATCATGTAAAGGTAGAAGAGCCCATTCATGAATGTAACTGTATTGTGTACCTAAAATTTACCAATAAACTTAATGGAAAAGAAAGATGCTAAGTTTAAAGAGGCAGCAACATTCCCACTACCATTCTACCCCTAGCCAGCTGTTTGGGGAGATTTCTTTCTAGATGTCTATAGATCCTGGGATCCTTCTTTGGTGATCTCAGTTGTCAGTTTCAGTAGAAATTAAGTCATTTCCTACACTCCTTCACTTTGCAGCTTACGTGTTACCGAAATTATGATTTTTCTACTGTTCCTTCCATGACTTGTGTTATTGTCCTACTGTTCCACATATAGGAGAATTGTGTGATGTTGTCTTTCCTCTTAGGCACTCATCATTTCTGGCTTTTCTTGTATTTTTTCAAAGTTCTATTTTTCTAGATTTCTCATTGTGCTTCCTAGGTTTTAATAATTAGGCTTTATTATAATTTCCAATTAACACTATTCAGTGAAAATTAATTTGATTTTATGATTTAAACATATTTGTGCAATTTTTAAAATTTCCTTAAATTTATCATCAGTTTTACTTGTTGAATACTTGTTTTATCTATTGTGTATAATAAAACATGTAATCCTTCATATCTTTGCATTTTGTGAAATAAACGTTTCTGGATTCAGACCTCTTTCTCTTTACTGAAAGCTGTTTGTCTTTAATATGTACATTCCTGAAATTTTCCAATTATACATTGGGATTTGTGAACATGACATTATGAATGAGTCTTCCAGACTCTCACTGTGATGTGGCATTTTCTGTATCCTCAGTCTGTGAAATCTTGTCCTGCTCTGGCAACAGAGTACAGTTCTATCTCCCTTCTCAGTCTGCTCACTGCTGCCTTCAGGAGAGGAAATTCATGTTTCTTGACTGCCATCTTAACAGCACATACATTGACACCCACCAGGACTCCCTAGGGCAGGAAGAGCCTCACTTGGAGCAGGTGGGGCTACTGAGGCCCAGGGAGGTTTGGTATAGCCTTCAGTACTGAGCCCATAACTGAGACTATAGAAAATGCTCTGGCCACTGACAATGCCTTCAGACTATTTATGCTCTCTGAGTGCCTTTGAAATTTGCTCCTATTATCTGTCTCATAGACTCTCTTATTTATACAAATTCTACTCAAATTTTGAAGTGTAGTTTAAATAGACTGTGACTCTGAAGAAGTAAAAAGCACTTGGTTTCATATTTTCAATCCCTTAACACATACATGTGAACATCAGAGTATAATTTAAATATATCTTCAAATGAAACATGAAAACATCAATTAAGGTAATGTAAATATCTGTTTTAGTAAGCAAGAATTGAGGTAAATATGCCTGCATGGAAAGGTGAAGCATGAACTTATTGATTTACTCCATTATGAAATTCATAATTCTGAGCATAAGTGAGTTTTTTATTTATTTCTCCTTTAACAAATCTAGATGCTAATTCAGCTTATTTCAAATGCACCATAAAAGTAATCATGTCTTTGAAGAAAATATATTGTATTGAATGAACATATCAATTTTTAATTGACTTCTTTTTATAGAAACACTGAATGGATATATGAAAAAAATGTGCATTTGAGAATGAAGGCATTGGGGAATGACTAAAACTTTACAGCCAGTCATAATAACTGAGAAATCATACAGGTACACTTCTGTCACAAATACAACTATTTTAAGTGGAAAACTAAGGTAATTGATTGTCTGATGAAGGAGAACTGAGATGAGATTTGATGTTTAAATTCAAGGTCAAGAGAAGAACAACAGGGCCAGAATCCTCAGGCCCTGCATAGTCACAGATAGGCTATGTTACCTCTGCCAGGCTGCGTGGAGAATTCTTCCTTGTCATCTTGCAGATCCTCCACCTTCTGTATGGGGTTTTCTTTACAATCTCCTGACATTTCTTTGTTGCATTCTCACATTTCCCCAAAGCCTTATGATCATACTGATGCTTCATAGGAACCCTGGAAATACTGTATCCACCTTAACTCAAAAGAGTTCGGAATGTGTGGGGATAGTGGCTTTCCTAAGGCAGTGAAAATTAACTCAGACTCTGGGAATTCATTCAACCTTCTACTCTACTAGGTCTACATCTGTAGAGTCCACATTTTGGTGAAATTATTCAATATTAATCTTTCATGTACTCTTCCATTTGTGATGGAAAATTCACAAAAAAACCCTGTGTTTAGAAGGATTCAAAAACTTATTTTAGGGAAGTTCTTTATCATAAATGTTAATGATGCTAATTTCCCTAATTCTGAAAAGAGTAAATGGAGGAGTTTCCTATTTTTTCCTTGTTGTGTGAATTTTAGCAACATAATTTGGTCTGCATTACATTTTCACTGGAAATCAGTGCTCTGCTTCATTTGAAAAATACAAGTAATGCACTTAAGAGAGGTCTACCTTAGCAGCTGCAAATGACACTTGGGTAAATATTTAGAATTGTTAAAGTAGGGTTATACCACATTTCCAAAGTCCTGACATCAAAAGAAAAGTAACCAAGCATTCTTTGGTGAGCTCAGTAGTAAGGACTTAAAGATTTCAGAGGATCATGCAATGGAAATGCACAAATGTGCAGTCAGAAGTAGGGTTTCAGTATTGTAATTTTCCTTTAAATTTTATTAAGAAATTAAACTTGATCATGTTGTGGAATAGAAATCTAATGTACAAAAATTAATTTTTATTCTAATTCAATACACCTTTAATATTTTGTAAGAAGAAATATCCAGGGATTATTTATCATGGGAAGAGATTTCAGAGTATAAGTATTTAAAAGTAAATGAAGTGTTATAAAAATTACCCCATACATACCATGACGTACAGAGGAGGACAGGGCATCTGAATACTTCAGGTGAGTATGTTCAAAGGGATAAATTAATTTATGTCCTTATTTTCCTATCATGAATATGAATTGCAAAGTAAAAAGAGCTAGTTGCTTAGTGTAAACATATACATATACAATGCACATACATTGTATATATATATATATATATAGTGTAATTATGTCTGGGTGAGTATACATAATTTTAAGGAGTAAATATATCATTTTTTGTATTTGAAAGGAGAATTTCAAGTAAAACATATTTAAAATATAAATAGACTAAAATATAAAAGAAATCAGTTATTACAGTATTCCTGAGATAAAAATGAAATTGGATGTTAAATTATCAAAAAGGAATCCTGAGAAAAGAATTCTCCACAGATTTTATTCTCACTCTTGAAATATCTCATTTCAGACAGCAACACTTATTAAAAGAAAAGAAAATAGTCAGAAATAGTAACATGAATTTGAAAATGTATCAGTAAGTACAACACCTGTTATAACTAGAACCAACAGCACGGCAGACTACAGCCATCAGTATTATAGTATGTGGTTCTTTGGACTCCTCCAAGGTACCAGCCATAGCAATAGGAAACAGGACCACACAGCAGCAGAAACATGGAAATATATGTGTAAATGCAACAACTGCACTGGGCTCCTCATTGTACTCCTTGTCTACAGACTCAATTTTCTTAGCCGTGTTGAAAGGTTGGTGCCTCAGCAGGGCTTCTGTTATTGCCTGCAGTACTTAGGGAGAACCAGACCATCAGCCATATTCTAGTAACTCCAGTCATCTCATAGTCCTCCATTCCACTGAATGAGCCATCATCACTGGCTCAGGGACCTGAGCAAAGATGGTTTTGGGGATGTGGCAAGAGTCTCAGTGTTTCACTCTCAAGGTACCCTCAGTTCCTCAGTTCTCGCCCAGCCCCCATCATTGCATTAATTTGCCCAGCCTTGGGATGAGACTGGCTACAAAGACAGCAATGTAATCAGTAGTCTTCTCCATCCTAAACTACTCAACATTCTCTTCCAGCTCAGTAGAACCAAGAATTCTGATGTTCTCTCAGTTTTTCAGGCATATGGCAAGGTTCTGCTATATAAGGCACAACCTTCTTATTATGCCTTTCTTTGTGTTTAACTCACAGCATTCAAACATTTTCCAGGACACTTTTGGAATAGGGGCCAGTCTTGTATTTCCGAGGAGTAGGTAGGAAAGACACCACTATAGTTTTAAAGAAGTAAGACAGTAAGATCTGCAGGTCACATTCACATAGGCAGACAATAAATACACAGAAAACAAACACCAAATAACTTACAGGGGTCCATTCAAATGTAAAACTCACATCCAATATAACTTACAATTCTAGCAAATTATCTGGCCATCAAGCATTTTTTATCAAGAAAATCCCTACTCACAATTGAAAACATTGTTTGAATATATCTCCTAAAACAGAATTAATTTTTGTGTTCTGAAGACAGTAAATGATGGGGTATATGAAAGAGGGCACCACTGTATAGAACATGGCTGTTAGAAGACTTTTAAAAGATTATTTATTTGCAATGGGATCTAGGGCAGTGGCCAACCCAGAAATAAAAATAGAAGAATTGCCAACTGTGGGATACAGGTAGACATGGCTTTGTGATGGGCTTCTAACAAATGAATCTTAATCACTGTTGAAAATATATTAACCTATATCCTAAGCAAAATGACAAAACATATGGAAATGACACAAATAATACAGGAACAACGGATTCAGAAAAATGGACATCTAAAGATGAAATCCTCAGAATTTGAGGTACTTCACAGAAATATTGATGGATCACATTGGACTTTGTAAAGGGAAGCCTGTACATGGTCATGGTGTGGATAGCAGAAAAGACAAAGCTACTGGCCCAGGAGCACCACCCCACACTCCCTATATGCACAGACCTGGGGTGAGGATGAGCCCATAGTGCAGAGGGTGACAAATGGCCACATAACATTCATAGGATGTGACCACGAGGAAACCAGGTTCTGCAAATGCAAAGAAAATATACAGAAAAACTTGAGGAGTACATTATTTGAGTGAAATGGAGTTGCTACCTGTAAAGGAATTAATAATTGATTTGGGAACAATAACTGAGATGCTCCATAGATCTTTGAGGGACAAATTACTTATAAAAATGTACATTGGAGAGTACAGACACTTATTTGTCATTATGAATGAAATAGTCACAAGGTTTCCAACTAGAGATCCCAGATAAATCACTAAAGAAAACAGTCCTTGCAATACTTGGAACTGTCTAGAGTGTGAGATGTCCATCAGAAGGAAATCTGTGATCATGGTGCTGTTGTCCATTCTGTTATATTTTTCAGTCTCCTTGGGGTCACAAACTAAAGTGTAAGACCATGCTGTGAACCAAAAGAAGATACATCCATTGACATAAATATGCAGCTTCTAACTTGGAACTCAGAAGAAAAGAAATGCCAAAACAAGCATTTCAATAAATGAAGGTGAAATGGAGCACGATAGTTAATTTAGTATTAAACAAGAGTTCTCTTTCTCTCAAAATTGAAGGACAAAAGGAGGAATGTAAGAGAGTGTTTATTAGGATTGATAAGAAGAGAAAAGCTCTTGAATACCCAGAGGGGAAAGAAGTCCAGTCATGCTTTGGGTTGTTTCACAGGGTATGAGCTCAAGAAAAGAATGCTTATCTTGTATACCTGCAGGTCTGGAGATGGGAAGGACTGTGACAGCATATCCTGGATAAAAGTCTTCTTCCTAGAGATACATGTCCTTATCTCTCTATTCCCATCCCAACTTCAGTAGTTTATTCTTCACTTTACCTTTGCATCTCTAAATTGGCTTAGTTGCTTGAATTGGTTCTTAACCTGTGTGGGCTAATTTTTTTTAAATTTCTAAACTTAGATGATTGGCTACATGCTTAATTCTTCCATGGGACCTTATCACAGACTTCTGTGACTGCCCACTTATAATAACTCAACTAATCAAACTAAGCTAATGCAAAGGCCAATATGTTTGACACAACTTTACTTCTGAACTCTAGTGAAATATATTAGTACCAACAGGCTCAAAGTTCCACTGATTTAAAGATTTTAAGTGCATAACAATATTCTAGAATCTCTCACTAATTGAGCCACATTTAAATAATTTCTTCAAAATATCTCTTCAAACTCTGGCTGGAAACATCCTGTGGCATTTTGTATTTATTTTGATATGAGGTTGTTTCACCCTTTATGTGTTTCAGAGAGGCTTGGATGGGCCAGCAGGGTAGAATATTTCACAGCTCCTACTCCTTCTGATTCTCCAGGGGACTCCAGTGATTTCTGAGTTCTCTGATTAACTTGTATGCTGCTCCAGCGTTCTCAGAATTAGTGGATCATTCTGACACTGCTTAGTAGGACATACCTGCACAGGATAATTCAAATGTTAGTTCTATAATTTCCAAGAGAATTTTCAATTATGACACTTTGTTGTCATTACATTTCATTGTAAATCTCTTCCTACATGCATACTTCTGTGTTATCTTTTACAATACAGCTGAATAGTCTTTCAGCTATGTTTTTTGAGGTGGTTCTTTTTCTATGACCTTTATGCATTAGTATATAGAAAACAGTTTAATTAGGTAGCTTGAAAGTCAGACAGCTAGTTAGAAGAAGAGACAACATAGACTTGGGTATTCAGTAGTACTAACAGAAATTTAAATAAGCAGAGACTAGGACTTTGGAAGAAGAACTAAACTACCTTCACTTCTCTTTGCTTCCATTTTCTTCTCTCTTCTTTCCATTCCATTCCTTCTCTTCCTTTCCTTAGCCAATGTGCAGTGCAGCCACTTCCTCCTAAAGAGAGGTGCAGCCAACTCCTACTAAGTTCTTGAGTTCAAAGGAAATTATAATGCAAAGTAACTAGTTTCTTTCTGAGATACCTGTCTACTATAAACACTATGTAAAAGAACTGGGTCAGAGAGCTTGAGTACCAATTGGTAATTTTTTTTTTGTTATCTTCAACAAGCTACCTATGATAGGTGTCCACTAAAAATTAAGCAATTCCTATGCCCTGCTTACTTATTAATAACTCTAGACTGAAGAGGCTCAGTAGCAACCCATTCAGGATGCTTCCGGCAAATCTAGGAGCTTCGCTCCCTCTTCTTATTTTCAATGAAAACTCTCCTTTCTTTGGTTCACAACTTCATTATTCAATGTTTGCAGAACTATGAGCCTGGTACACACAGAAACAATTATAGTTTTGTTTTCCCCCAATTTGTGTATGACACATCTTTAGATAGCATTTGAAAAATTAATACTGATCAATTTAAAGAAATAAAGATTCAGAACATTCAGTGTACTCTAAGAATATATTTGTCATATGGTTCAGAAGTAATTATGTTAATAATCTTGCAGTAAGACAATGATCTTTTATTCAATAATATCTTAATAATAATATTAATTAGCTTGATTTTTAAAAAATAACATGGATTAAAGAATCAAAAATACCTGATAGTTGAGGTAACACATGCATTTACTCAATATGAATGTTTCTTTTATGAAATTAAAGGACTCTTAACAGTGTTTAAGATCCTGTCTTTTTCTTTAGCCAGTAAAACCAAGGAGTCACTCTTGAAGGAGAGTTACTATTATCAGGGATCATATCAGCAGTTTTACTTCTGATTTATTTATAAGTGTGGCCATTCTTTAGGAAGACCATGTCACTGAAGCCTCCAGAGATGTCACTTTTGCTTGGTTCTTAATTAGTAAGGACACTTTGGTCAGATAATTAGGCATTAATTTGTGATATTGTTTACTAAGACTGAAATAAATAAAAATTGATATGTGTGTGAACAAAAGCACTGAAAAATAGTTCTAGAATCATGGGAGATCAATAAATTTTTAAAGTTTTTGTCTTATTATTCCACCCACTGATGTACACAATAGCAAACTCACAGACTTTTGTAACTCTTAATGATATTCCTTCCTAACTCTTAGATTTTTAATTCCAGTCTGGAGAAAAGTTAGATGAAAGAGAGATAGTAGAATGAAACTTCTGGGGAAGTTAAAGGAGCTCTTAAGAATGAACTGAGAGCTGTTAATAAGTTAGAGTCTATTTGGTGGGCAGCAACTCCTGCATGAGGCAGCTCCTGACAGCAAGCTGCTGAGGTTCCTCTGAGGGGAAGGGAGGAGCCTCCATAGGCACATGTGGAAGCAAGCACAGAAAACACCTGATGGAATTAAAGGGGAGGCATAGGCTTGTTTGGACCACTTCAGTTTCAAATTTCTACTTAGTGTTTGAGTGGTGGTTACTGACTAGTTAAGTATTGTTTTGCCTTTTGCAATGAGTTAGAATGCAGCTTTTTTTTTATATATACAAACTCCCAGTTTTCCAGCTCCTTCATCCTAATAGTGTTTGAATTAATTAAGGAAATAAATAAAGACATTAAAAAGCAAAGGCTCTTCATGCCCACTACATTAAGTCAGTAGCATTCCAAACGTCCATGGGAAAAATCCCAAATTCAATGACTGAAGATAAAATCTCAAGTGTTTAGTACTAGTACAGGTAGCACAACTGTAAACCACTCCCCTCCACCCCCTTGAGTTTAAGAAACACCCAGTGTCAGTCCTACTTCCACTGCTCTGAGAAGAGCAGAATTTTAAGTAACAAAAAGCCAGGAAATCCCTAAAGTCTAGGCCAGAGTATATGCAACATATATCTTGTGGCCTGATTGAAGGAATTCAGCCACTACCACCCTGGTCTGACTAGAGAACACTTTAAACCCCTTCCCCCAGCTGTCCTTGTACATCTGCTACAGATATATTGTCATGGGCTGATAAGGCACAGTAAACACAGCTACACCCTATAACTCTCTGTCATTGTTCACCCTACTTTTGACAAGCAACACAGAACTCCTTGTATGTCCTCAGGCATTGCACTCAGTACAGCTCCTTTGTATTGAATTATCACCGCTGAAAGTCCCATTGTGACTTTCCCCTTCCACAATCCCCATCTTTTTATGCTCATGACCCTACAAGCACCTTATAGACCATATGAGAACAGCTGGTCAGGACTCTAGTGCCAGAGCTGTCACTCACAGGTTTGTTATGAAATAAGTTTGTCCTGTTGAGCATGTACCCCTGCTTCGTTTTCTTTTTGTCCTAAAATTTGGTGCCCAATGTGTGTCACAGGTCAAAGGGATAACCCAAATATCCTTCACCTCTTCCTTTAGTGATCTATCTGTCCCCCCTTCTTTTTCTAGTTCTCCTTCTCTTCCTTATGATATCAGAAGGTCATATGCTATATCTTCCTAACCCTCAACTCTGCACTGGATACTTCATTATCCATCCCTGCAGTGCTAAGATTCACCGCAATCTTCTCCAAGGTGCACCTGGGAAGTGTAGGTTCATTCCAGACCTCTGGGGTTCCCACAGGGCAGGGTTCTGTGGTGGACTTCTGCAGAAATTGAAGCATGCTCACCTACCCAATGTCTCAGAAAAAAATTTCTCTGACTTGGCCAGGCCATGTCTACAAGAGAATCTCTGGGACCCTAGTACTTTCTGGGGGAATCCCCAACACAAGTCACTGTGGGTGCCCAAATTTCTTAAATTATGGCAGATACTCCTTTAGGTTGCCTCCTAAAAATTCTTTCACTATTTGTTTGATTTAAAAGGGGATATTCAGTCAAATTAACTTGTATTTTATTCAGCCAATGGCATGAATTTGGCACATTTGATTTCCAAATTCCTAGTAATCTTGATAACTACATTCAGGGAAGTGTGAAGTGACAGGAGGTCCCTTATGCTCAAGATTTCTTTGCTCTATGATCTCTCTGCTTCTCTCTCTCTCTCTCTCTCAATATCACCTTGAATCTTGTACACATAAAACAGTAAATATCAAACCATCCCAAATAAATAGGGATGCCACCCCAGAGATAAGGCCCCAAAAGGGGCTCTAAATTACAATACTATATGATTAATGGGTCTATTTTGCCAAAACAAAGGGCTAAAGGGAGCAAAAGTCAAACCAGTAAATTATACATTACTATGACAAATTACTCAGGATAAAAATAAGTCTCCATTAGTGTTTTACAAATGTACAAAGAACTAGTTTGTTTGAACACAACAATTTTTTTACTGTTTTTGAGGTTTCCATGACAAGCTGTTTAAGTAGGTTTTCAGAATAACCAAACCTATTAAAGTCTTGCTTTCATTGCCTGTAAAATACTATTTGATGCTGAACAAGCAAATTCATTTCTAACAGTTAAAAACACAGTCACAGTGATCAGCTCAAAAAAGGGAATAAAAATTTTAAGCCCTGAGAAACAAAAATAGATAATTTTATGTTTGACCTTCTGAGTGGGTATTTTTGTTCAATTCATATACTTAAGACATTTCTTGTACATTATAAATGCTCAGACTACAATTACAACATTAACTTAATCGTGTTTCTGCCTTCTACTGGTAGTAACACCATTTTGGGATTCAAGGTTACTTGAAGAGTCATTTATCAGCCATTCAAATGTAGCCATGTGAAAATTCAAAAACATCCTTCCAAGGCCCCATCTCTCCTTTCTGGTATAACTGTTGCTTCAAGGCAAAAGCTTTAACTCTTATTTCAAAAATTGTTAATGGAGAGTGGAAAGGATTTTTCTGCATAACTACCTGGGACACAAAGACTGGTCAGTGACAATAAGCAGGACACAGTTGCCTCATTGAACAGTTATGACCTGATCCATGACTCTCATTACTGTTGATTTCATGGTGAATTAAATATAATTATTTCCCAAGTATACAGGTCTTCAAATATGGAAAACTAAAAAAAACAGTGACTTCCAGGCTACAGTTATTTCTGGTGGTAAATTTTTAGGCTCAAACATCAGGCTTCCCCTTAGTTATTTTCCAGCTACTTGTGACAAGATGTGCATGCCCATCCAGCATGAGAAACAGTCAGCATCATTATGTTTATGTAATGTATGTGCTCCAACACTCAATGATGCTCAAACACTGTGCAGTCCAGTCAAAGTCATATAAGATATATTCTTCTTAGATGACACACTATTGAAAATGAAAAAATTATGTAAAAGTTTCTTCATTTCCTTTAATGATGTCATCAGGATTGTTATGCTGAAATGTGACCTAAAATGTTCTCATTGAAGCCTTATAATTGTCAACTGTTAATATTATGCAGGGATTCAATTTCTAAAACAACCATGATTAGTAAGGAAATAACAGTTCCCTGGTCATGTTGTATATCTCAAGGTGGTTGATATAAAAATCACAAGATTATACCTATTGTTCCCACACCAATACTACTTTAACTCATGTCCTGGATGTTGAACAACTAAGGTTTGGAGACCAAAGCTAGAAAGGTGACTGGACTAAGAGAACAGCCAGTATTTTGCCCCTGACCTTCCAAGGTCATCAAGGACCCAAGACCTTTTCTACAAGATCTTATAACTTTGGTAAGCCTTACAACTTCTTGAATAGGGAGATTATTGGACCCCAGAGAATAAAGTCAGCCAATGTGCATTGTGCTAAAGGGAGAGTCACCACCCATGCATAGAAAAACACATGGTCAAGCATGACTGTGAAGGATCCTGGCAGCTGACACTGACAGAGGAGCTGAGAATCTCTGCACATAGTTACAAAATTGATGCCAGAGGAGCCTTAAGTGACTGTGATAGTGAGAGGAAAATTTTGATTAACACATGCCTCACTTTCACTTGGTCTTGAACACCTGCAAAAATACAACCAAAACCATATTAATATAATAGTAATACAGGCTCAACATAAAAAGGAACTTCAGTCACTGATGCCCGCTGACAGATTCCAGGTACAGACAGGTCCAGAAACCAGTTGGTTATAATTGCTATTCCAATTTCTCAAAAATAGTGTGTGCATGTGACACTTTCTCCAATCTGCCTTTCCATTCTGATGCTTATGCTATGGACATACTTGCTTTAATGTCTTGATAAAGTTTGTTTATCCTCATTAGAGACTGCTAAACTCCCAGTGGTGATGCAACAAAACCAATAATAAATGTGTCTTGCATCCATTGTGCCCATGCAGGCTGCCCTTAGGGGACATTTGTGACATGTTTCATACACCATGTTATATTTTATTTCATGTCATCATAACGTGACTGCAGCTTTGCAGAAGATAGACACAGAGGTCCAGGCAGTACAGGAAATGTTTCCAGACAACGTACAGAGTTAATGGGATTCATGGAATTTCACTACCCTGTCATGGATTCTTCCCTTTGTAGTGCCTATCTCTTTGTATCTGCCAGCTTATTATTACCATTCCTAATCAATCTGTTTCAAAGATTTCTCACCAATAGGGTGGTAGTCATTTCATGGACATCTGCTAAAGACCACATCAGTGGAGTCCTCCTTCTTAGGTCCAGACAAAACCTTCACAACCACCATCCTCCTAATCAGTAGGAAGCAGTTAATAAAAAATTGCACAACCCATTTCTCTTATCTTATCATAGAGTGTAGAATGAATGAATCTAAGCAAAACCATCCTGGTCTGAGTGGAAACCACTTTAAATTCTTTGCCCCTGCTATGATTTTATACCTTCTGCAGATACATCCTTATGGGCTGATAAGGCCCAGGAAGAACAGATACACCATATGATTCCCAAACATTGTTCAGCAGTACTCTTGACAAAAAAATACATAACTCCTTGTATACCCTTAAGAGGACAGCCACAACTCCTTTGTACTGAATTTTTTCTTTTAAATGCCCCCTTCTGTTAATTTACTTTAAGAGCCCCCATTTTTTATGCCCATGACCCTGTAGAGACCTTATAGGCCATATGAGAATTGCTGGTCTGGTCTCTACTGCCAGAGTGGTCACTCTCAGATTTTGTCTGAAATGAGCATGTACTGTTGAGCTTGTATCTCTGCTTCTTTACCCTTTTGTCCTAACACTGACCTTCAGTAACATTTTCCATACACAAATTTCATTGAAAGTTCATAGATATGGACTGCATCTTATCTATGTAATTTAATCAGTTAATTCTGAGACATGCAAGCTGTTTGAAAGCATCTCAGATGAAACAACCTGTCAATCATTCCTGTCAACCTTACCTAGAGACCCAGTGAGCAGCACCCAGACTAGGATGTATGTCCTTTAAAAGTTCAAAAGCCTGATTCATCTTTATGCAGTTCTGTGTTTATTTCTCTGTTGTCAAAAATCTATGTGTATGTTCATACCTGCACTGAACACATCTTCCCATTATCTTCAATACTGTGGCTCTTTTTCCTTTTACCTTCAGCTATACACTTGCAAATTGTTAATCATCATACACAACAGCCTGGAATCTACCTATCACATCCACCACACAATATCATGTTGGGATCCAAGCTGGGAGACAGTGGAAGACCTCAGCAGACATCAGCCCAACACAAAAGGAACTTCCTTCTCCTCATGGAAAGGCCCTTTCTCCTCATTTTTACAACAACCAAGGGTGCTTGCCGTGGACACACGGATAGGAGTTTACCAGGCTGTGGAAATAAAAGGCTCCAAGTTTGTAGGAGCAGGAGGGCTCCTGCTTAATGGTTTGGGTTGTATTTTGCTGTTGCTCTTTTTGTCATGGAAAGCCCCACCAGTAGCCATGGTTTCCTCACTTTGGGGGGAATTAAACTGAGTGGAGTAGAAAAGAAGGCAGCCATTAGTAAGTACCACAGCTTTGGCAAAGCTGTTGACAATGAGTGGATATGGTGGCCCACACTGGGATTGTAACACTTTTTTTCTGTACAGATACCTTCAGGCAGGTTCCTTATTGTTTCACACAGATGTGGTCCACCTGAGACTGCTGATTTGCCTTCTAGGGTTGCAGTGGGCAGCATGAAGTGGAACATGCAGATTTGAATGGTCATTCAGGTAATCACCAGAAATGTTTGTGGGAGCCAGTGGAGCCCATAGGCTCACACTGAGAGGGTGCCCTACTGAGTCTTGTTTTCCTTTCCTGTCTTGCCCTTGAAAGAGTGAGCTCTGGTTCTCTACTTATTCCTATTGCCTGTCAGTCTTTCAGAGAAAACAAGTTCTTTGGATTTTAGTGCTCATTTATTGAAATAGAGTTAAAAAGTAGAGTGCTAGCCTAGTGCTTCCTCAAAGGGGTAATAGAAAAACTTGTTTTACAAAAGTAAAAGCTGGGTGTGTTGCTATAATCCCAACACTGGGGAGGCTGAGGCAGCAGTTCCATTGTAAGTCTGTGGCCAGTCTGGGATACATAGTGAGCTCAAAGCAAGCCTGAAATACATAAAGAACCTGTCAAAAAACAAGCAAGAAAACAACCAAATAAAGATACAATTTAGAGCTGGCATAAGCCAATCAATTATATGATTATATGTAATTGATTCTTTTCAAAATTATTTAATGTTAATTCTTCAAATTAATATTCATTTATTCTCATTAATTTTATAAATATATACATAAGTTTATATGCAATTCATACTCTATTTTTATATACACTCATATGATACAAATACACAGTTATACAGGTATTATATGCATATTTGATATTTACAATATTATTAATATTTTTTCTAGACCTGACATTTTTATGCTAGTTTTTATATGATACAAATATCTCAGACAAACAACATAACCCATAATTGATAATTTTCTCAAAAATATTCCCAATATTATTTAATATGGCATTTGATGTTTTAATCACTGAAATGAATTACAGAAAGGAGATTAAGTAATTGGATTAGAGACAAGGAAATGTAAAAATAATTCTTTAAAAAAATGACACAGTTGAAAAAACAAAACTCTAAATCCCTCATATCTCCTTTTTTGCTTAGACTCATTGTACTGGGTTACTGTGCTGTGCCCTAAGATTTCAGGCACAGACTTCTTTCCTGTGCTTATCCAGATGTTTAAAGTGCAGCATTGCTCAGGCTGCCTCCACTCCCACCTAGAAGGTTGTCTGGGCTCCATGCAGGTGCCCTGGACCAGACAATAGAGTACATTTGTAGAATCAATAGTGCTAAAATGTGCATGTCATGCAACTGCAGATTGAATGCAGTCCCTTAAACACTCTAATATTGCTCTACACAGAAGTACACTGTACAGTGTAAGAATGCATGAAGGTCTAAAAAAGATTCTAAATAGCCAATGTTATCTCTAGCACAAAGAGTGAGATTTAATACAAAACATCAACTGATTTCAAATTATACTCCAAGTCCATGTTAAATAATATGGCATAGTATTGGCATGAAAACAGACACACAGAAATATGTATCAGGGCAGACTGCTCAGAAATAAAATCACATGTTATGGCTTGTGTTTTGGTATCCCCTGAAGCCTCATGTTTTTTCTACGTGGCTGACTCTGGAGGGTGTGTTTGATTCATGGTGAATGTCTTCCTGAGGGCACTATAATTAAGGGTGTGTGTGCTACCCAGCCTAAGTAGTCTGAATATGAAAAAAGGACCAGAAAGATGCTGTTAAAGTCCCTTGTTACTTTTGCTGTCTTCTGCATGCATTATCATTTCTCTGATGCAATGCTTGCTTGCAATCCCTGCCTTGGAGCCAGCTGATTATGGACTTAAACCTATACATAATGTGAGCAAATAAACCTTTTCCCCTTTACTTTGAATGTTGAGAATTTTGTCTAGCAACCAGAGAAAAGTAACAAACACACTGCCCATGCAGCCAATTGATTTTGACAGAAATGCCAAGAACTGTACAAAGAAAACTTTTCTTACAGAAGAAGTGAGAAACCTGAGTGTTCACATGCAAAAGAGTAAAAGTAGGGCTTTGCTGCTCACCATACACAAAAATAAACTCAAAGTAAACTAAGCATTTATGTTTAAGATTCAAAATTACATAACTAGTAGAAGAAAACTGGGCAAATGCTTTATGCTATTAGTCTGGCCAATGAGTTTTTGGATGAGACATCAAAAGCCAGAAAAAGAAATGAAAATATAATGAAAATTGACACATTGGAGAGACAATTTACAGATTGGGAGAAATTATTTGTGAACTATGAATTTGAAGAGAGAGTAATATCTAGAATTTTGAAGGGACTTAACTCATTAGCAAAACAAATAATCATAACACAGGCTGAACAAGTGAACATGCATTTCTCAAAAGAAATAAAATGGGGCTTGCCCCAATACCATAGGTAAGTGCATACAGATCCCAGTAGGAAGCCAGTGTGGACCATCATGGCACAGATGTAGGCAGGTCTAGCCAGGGCCCTGCCCTGACCCCAGCCAAACACTCACCTGGAATAGACCTGCACAGCTGCACAAGCAACAGCCAGAGGCCCACCCCAATACCACTGGTAAGTGTGGACAGACCCTAGCCAAAATACCTTACAGACACCAGCAACTGGGGTGCTTATGCCCCAGAAAAATGTCATCCCATATAACAGCTACATAGGAGGGCAGGCCCTAGACAGAGCGATGCCTACATACCATGCCAAGTGTTCAGAGTCTGAGCCAGAACCCTGCCCAGACAATAAGACAGTGCAGGGATGGAGAAGGCATCAACTCTGAATCCAGAAATTTTTGCACTTGTGAGCAGCAGGGCAAAGGCTGCTTGGTGGCTTGCTGAGAATTGAAGACCACAGGTGAGCAAAAATTTGGTTCAACAAAGGCACAGCAGGTTGCATATTTTGAAATTAGAAAACACAAAAACAAGTCTCAAAACCAGTCTTCCAGATCACCTAAAGCAACACCAAAGAGCAATGAGATGGAACAATCTGATGCTCAACTACCTGGAATAAAGGAAATCAGAAATAATTTCTCAGATACCAACAGAGATTTTGTCCATCGTGCATGATATGATTAATAAATCTAGAGCAGACAGAGATTTAAAAAACATAGAGGCATTGAGGAACATGATGGAATGCCAATATAGAAAACAAATGGAATTCATTAAACACATCCCAACAGATTTCCAGGAGATTAAAAAACTGCACTGAAAGTTTATGCAGCAGAATGAGCCAACATGAGGACAGAATTTCAGATATAGAAGACAGTATTGCAATTAGTGATGAGGATTTCTTAAAAATAGTAAGTGACCATGTGAAATCAATCCAACAGCTACAAGATGAGTCAAAGAAAAACAATATGACTGATCTGAGTCAATGAAGCAACAAATGAGAGTGTAAACGACATTAAAAAAACTGTTCAGAAAAGAAATGGCAGAAAACTTCCCAAGCAGGGGAAAAGAACTTGCCATATAGGTAAGTGAAACATATAGCACTTCAACTAACCATAATAAAAGAAAAATCTACACCTAGCTATACAATAGTTAAGATTCCAGAAATCCAACCGAATGAAATTCTACAAGCAGTTAGAGAAAAGAAGCAAATCACTTACAAAGGAAAGACCCTCAGAATCACAGTAAACTTCTCAACACAAGCCCTCAAGGCAAGATGAGTTGTAGTGACATATTTGAAACCCTGAAGGAAAACAACTTGCAATTCAGATTGATATACTCTGCAAAATTACCTTTCAAAATTAATGAAGAAATGAGATTCTTTCATGACAAAGAGCACCGGAGGGAATTCATGAATTCCAAGACAGCACACTAACACATTTTTTAAAATATCCTAGGAAAATACAGTGAGGATCACAACCCAAGGAAGCCCAGCAGGATAAACCCATCAGACATCACAAGAAATTAAATGCAAATTAGGAGAATCCAAACAAAAAAACACATGACAAGGATGTCAATACATATAGTTATTACCATCAATGTTAATAGTCTCAATTCACCAATCAAAATAAGTAGACTGGCAGAATGGGTCAAAAAGCAAAGTGGAACAATTCAGTGCATACAAGAAACACACTTAATTAAAAAAGAAACTCTTCAACTGAAAGTTAAAGTGTGGAAAATAATACTCCATGCAAAAGGAAGTTGAAAAAAACAGGTGTAGCTGTCTTATTTGCAGTTCAAATTGATTTCAAACCAACAATGATTAAGAGGGACAAAGAAGGACACTATATGCTTGTAAAGGGAAAAATCCAAGAGGAAGAGATGACAATCATAAATATATATGCATCAAACACTAGTTCACCCAAAGAAACAAAAAAATACAAATATTTATGAAAAATCAAATAAGCACTAATACAATAATAGTGGGGGACCTCAATACACTACTGTCAGAAATAGACAGATCAACTAGTCAGAAAATAAAAAATGAGATACTAGAACTCAATCATACTCTTGAACAAATGAATTTAACAGATGTTTACACAGGGTTCCATCCCTCAAAGTCAGAATACACATACTTTTTGACTGCACATGGGTCATTCTGAAATTGAACAATACAATTTTGAATAAATGATGGGTCACAAAGGAAATTAAAGAAGAAATGAGAGTTTCTACAATTGCATGATAATATCAATGCAACATTTCATAATCTATGGGACACAATGAAACAGCCTTATGAGGAAAACTCGGTAAATACTCATATTAGGAAAACAGAATGATCTCAAATAAACAACCTGATGTTGAACCTCAAGCTCAAAGAAAAAGAAGAGCAGAACAAACGCAAAGCTCATACTAATGAGGAAATTATAAAGATCAGAGCAGAAAGCAAAGCAATGGAGACTAAGAGAATGACACAAAAAATCAACAAATCAAAGACTTGGTTCTTCAAAAAAATAAACAAAATTGACAAACCTTTAACCAACCTTATCAACAAATGGAAAAAAAAATACCCAAATTCCATGCAATTAGGAATGAAAAGGGTGAAATTACAATGGACCTAGCAGAAATCCAGATACCTACTTCAAGAACAATATCTACTTCAAGAACCTATATGCCAATAAGTTGGAAAACACAGACAAAATGGAAAGATTTCTAGATATGTATAAATTACCAATGTTGAATGAAGAAGACAAAAAAATTCTAAACAACCCAATATCAATCAACACAATTGAAAACGTAATTAAAAATTATCATGAAAACCAGGGTCCAGATGTCTTCATTGGTGAATTGCCCAAGACACTTAGAAAAGAAACATTGTCACTAATTTTTGAACTCTTCAATGAAATCAAAAGGGAAGTAATATTCCCAAATTCATTTCTGGAAGCAAACATCACCTTGATCCCAAAAGCAGAGAAAGATCCAACTGAAAAAGAGAACTATAGGCAAATCTCACTAATGAACATAGAAAAATCCTTAATAACATAGAGACAAATAGAATGCAGAAGATCATCAAGATCATACACCCTGACCAATTTGGATTCATACCAGGATGCAGCATGGCTCGACACGGAAAAATCAATATAATACACTAAATTAATAGAGCCAAGGGAAAAAATATGATCATCTCAATAGATGCAGAAAAAGTGTTCAACAAAATCCAACATGCATTCATGATAAAACCCTACAAAAAATTGGAGCAGACATTCTCTACTTCAACCTGATGAAAGCCATCTATGAAAAAACAATAGCCAATATCATACTAAATGGTGAAAAGCTGAAATCCTTCACACTAAAATCAGGAACAAAACAAGGATGTCCACTGTCACCACTCCTTTTCAATATAGTTTTGGACACATTAGCCACAGCAATTAGACAAGAGAAAGAAAAGGAACAAAGATAGGAAATAATAAAGTCAAATTGTTATTATTTGCAGATGACATGATACTTTATATAGAAGAACCCAAAAATTCCAACAAAAGTCTTCTAGACATAATAACTAAATTCAGTAGAGGAGCCTGATACAAGGTCAACACAAAAATCAATAGGTTTCCTATACCAAACCCAAACAGCAGTCTCTGAAAAAGGAACTGGAGAAGCAACTTCCTTCACAATAGCATCCAAAAACATGAAATGGCTAGGAATCAACCTAAGCAAAGAAATCAAAGACCTCTACTCTGACAAGTATAGTACTCTGAAAAGACAGATTGAAGAGGATATCAGAAAATGGAAAGTTATCTCTTGCTCCTGGGTACAAAGAACCAATATAATGAAAATGATCATATTTCCAAAACTACTATATAGGTTCAATGTCATCCCAATTGAAAGTCCAAAAGTATATTTTACAGACCTGGAGAAAAAATGATCCATAAATGCATTTGGAAGCAGAAGAAACCTAGAATAGCAAAAGCAATTCTATCCAACAAAGACAAGGTAGGGTGTATCACAATCCAAAACCTGCAACTATACTACAAAGCTACTGTGAGAAAACCAGCACAGTACTGGCAAAGAAACAGATCTGAGGACCAGTGGGACAGAATAGAAGACATAGAAACTACTGGATTAGACATAAATATTAAAACAGAAACACTAATGTGGCTGGAAGAGTGGGTAGGTATAATTCTTGAAGATATTGGCCTAGGAAAAGATTTCATGAACAAAACCTAAGTTGCACATAAACTAGCCCAAAGAATCAACAAGTGGGATATCATCTTATTAAAAAGCTTCTGCACTGGAAGAGAAACTACAGTGTGAAGAGACAACCCAAAATGCAGTAGAAAATTTTTACTATCTGTTTCTCAGACAAAGGTGTACTATTTAGAATATATAAAGAACTTTAAAAAATCATACCTCCCAAATTTAAAGACCCAATCCATAAATGGGCATCTGAATTGAACAGACACCTCACAGTCAAAGAAGGGCTAATAGAAAATGAACACAGGAAAAAATGGTCAAAATCATTGGCCATTTGAGAGCTATAAATGAAAACAATGTTGAGATTCCACCTCACCCCTGAAAGAATGGCTGCTACCATGAAATCAACCAATAATAAATGCTGGCAGGACAGTGGGTAAAAAGGAATCTTTCTTCACTATTGGTGGAAGTGTAGACTGGTACAACCACTGTGGAAATCAGTATGGAGATACCTCAAAGTACTAGGAGTAGAGGTCCCATTTGACCCAGCTATTTAGCTGCTGGATATCTTCCCCAAAGAATTAAAAGACTCATACCACAGTGATATATGTGCACCCATGTCTATAGCAGCACAGTTTGTAATAACTAAAACTTGGATAAGTCCATTGCTCATAAATTTGAGACTGGATGAAGAAAATGTTTTTGTAAATAAAATGGAGTAGTACTCATCCATAAACAATGATAAATTAGAGACCTTTGTAGCTAAATGAATGCACATTGAGGTGATACTTTTAAGTGAAATAAATAGGACACACATGTGTAAATACTGAATAGTTTCTCTTGTGTAAGAAACTGAAAGTGTAAATAAGGATCAAAATGTATAATAGATAATGTGAAATAGGAAGAAAAGGTGCAAAGGGGAAGGAGGTGTGGCAGGGGTAGAGTAAGTGAAAGAAGGGATTGGAATTAATATGAGAAAAAAATGGAACCAAAGTCTTTGTAAATAGAAAGGGGTGGAGGGGTGGATTGGAGGGCAGGAAAATGGAAAAACAATAAGAATCATTTATATTATGTAAAGGTATGAATCTTCAATGATCAATGTAATTATATTGTATACCTAAAATTAATTTAAAAAATAAAGTGGCCAAAAATATGTAAAGAAATGTTCAAAATCCCTAAGAATCAAAGAAATGCTAGTAAAAAAAATCATAATAAAGTATTAACTTACTTCAGATATAATGGATATTATAAAAAAGGGAAAATTAAATGATGAGGCTCTGGAGACAATAGAACTCCTAGGGAATGAAGATGAAAATGTAAATTTCTATGGGAATTATTGAAAACTGTGTAACTTTCTTAAAAAAATAAAAGTAGAACTATCCTGGAATACAGCAATTGTATTACTGGGTATTACTGTAAGTAAAATTAGCATGTCAAACTATATCTACATTCAAATTTTACTATTGTACTATTGACAATAGAAAGACATAAAATTAACCTAAATGTTCATCAATTGATAAATGGCAAAAGAGAAAGTGGAGTGATATAAGACTTGTGATAACAAAATGCAGTTAGTATTTAAATTAAAAAGTTGTTAGAGGAAAGATACATTGTCATGAGTCCCCCTCAAAATACTCCCTTTTGCTTTGAACACTTATTCCAACATTCTTGCCTCTTTTGGTAGCAGTTCTGGAAGTGCTATTTCCTGAATGTCTTTAGTTCTGTTGTCATGGCTGCTTCATTGTTCCAAGTCAATTAAAATGTTTAGCTTTCATGATCATTTTGACTTTGGTAGAGAATCAAAATCTCATCATGCCAGAGCTTGTAAGTAGGTCATTTTAGAAAAAAAGTTGTAATGTTTTCATTTGACAGAAATTTCCTTCAAACCTAGCTCAATGAGGAGGTGATCATAAAATATAGTAAACATTTAAATTTTAGGAGCTCTGGATTTAGCTCAGTGGTTCCACCAACTGCCTCGCAAGCACAAGGTCCAGAGTTTGATTCCCAATACCAAAGAAAAAAGCAGGAAGCATTTAAAATTTAAAATTTTATTACAGTAGCATACACATTGGCATGAATCATTCCCCAAAATACTGAAAAATCATTCCTACTCACTCTGTTTGAACATACTTATCTCATTATTCTTAGCCATGTGTCTTTTACTGTAATTTTTCTTTGTTAATTTAAATATTCATTCCATGATTCACCACTAGAAAAACAAATATTTAATGATCTCATTCATGTTTTTCTGGTTTGTATCTAGACATAGTGATGATAGGTGGGGCATTTGGTGGGGTCTGGAGGTATGGTGTGTGAATGTAGATTAAGGGTGTGTGATACTGGGATTAAGGGTGTGTGGTACTATGTTAATCCAATGATTGAAATTAGCATAGCTTTGGGTGTGGCTAAATGGATTTATGGAAAATAGAAGTCCCAATCTTGATGTGGTTGGAACCACTCAAAAGGCTTCTAACCTGGATGGGACAAAAGGGAAAGATAGGCTTGCTGCTTGCTGCTGCTGTTATTTTTTGCCTGTCACCACATGAACTGTGTCTTTTCACACTGCCAGTCTGCCATTGCACCCTGTCTTGGAGCCAGCCAATTATGGACTGAAACCTCTACAAAGTGTAAGCCAAAATAAACCTTTCCTCCTTTAACTTTAGGGATTGAGTATTTTGTCTCAGTAATGAGAAAAGTAACTAAGGTATATGTGAAACCTAAAAATTTCAATCTCACAGAATTTGAGAGTATAACCAGTGGCTGGGGTAGTCAGTAGGGTCAGTAGGGTGGTGTAGCTTGGTGGGGATTTGTTGTATTGAGACAGTAATAAGTGTTTGTGTTCTATTGCTCAGCAGGGTTAGTGTGGTTAAAATAATGCATTGTGTATTTCAAAATATCTAAAGTACAGATTTTGGATGGTGTCAACCAAAAAGAAGATAAAAGTTTAACTTCATGAATATAATACTTATTAGACATGTCATTATAAAATGCATTTTTATATAATATATAATGTCACTCTCCCTGAATAAGTATAGATATTATGTAGCAAAGTAAAAAAGAAATTAAATAGAAAAATAATAAATTCAGGAGGTATGGATCTAAATGGAGTTCATACAATGCCTCGCATGAATCTAACTTAGACATGTGTCATCTAATTATGAAATTCTAACTCCCAGAAGGCAAAGGGTACTATCTTTGGTTAGCCAGATCTACAAAGTGTATATCCTGTTGCAAAAGACAGTGATTCAGTCCTTGTCTTACACCATGCAAAATAGTTAATTCAATGTGAACCAAAGACCAAAAAGGAAGACCAGAAACTATAAAACCCTTTGAAGAACAGAGTTGTAAAACATCATGACTGGATTTGTCAATTGGTTTTGATTATAATACTAAAACCTCAGGCACCAGAGGAAAAAAGTAGACAATTTGAACTTCATTGACTTCATTTTTTTTTTTTTTTTTGGTATTGGTGATTGAACTTGGGACCTTGCACTTTCAAGGTTGGCATAGGAACTACTGAGCTAAATCCCTAGCCCTTCATTGACTTTTTAAAAATATATGCATACTGAGATGCTACCAACCTAGTGAAAAGGCAATTCATGGAATTAGAGATAAAATTCAAAAAGCACATGTGTAATAAGTTTTGATATCCTAGATTATAAGATATAATCAAAAAGAAAATAAGACCCTGGTTAAAAAAAAAAAGGCTCAGGATGTGCATGGGAATTTCTGTAAAGGAAGCATAGCATTGGGCAAGAAGCAAATGGAGGGATACTAATATCTCTAATCACAAAAAGTAAAATGATGAAATATGTCCTACATATATTAGATTGGGAACTATTCATTAATAAAGAAAAAAAGAAGGAAAAAAAATCCTGGTGAGAAATGAAGAAGTTATACGTTTTGTACTGTTAATTGGAATGCAAAATTGTATAGCCAATGTAGAGAGCATTGTTCATTTACTGAAATACATAGTTGAACACTGACTTACCACATGAGTCAGCAATTTCACTATTGTTGGGCAGTATGATTGTCCTAGATCTATGACTTGAGAAGGACACACAGAAGTAGAAGTGAAAGCATAGATTTATTAACCAGGAAAATCACTCCAAAGTAGGAGCAAGTCAATGAGAAGAGCTCATGGCCAAGAAGAATCCAGGTGCCAGAGCCTATATAGGGTTTTTTAATGGAGGAAGTCTTTGAAATGGAATGACAATTCACTCTAATCAGGGAGAAGTCTCCTTTTTGTTTAAGGGGAGATTTTGTTACTATATGGACCTTTGAGGAACTGTCATGGTCCCCAAAGTCCATTGGGGGCCAAAACCACAATTTGAATGAGATTGTAATTAATTATAATAGAATCAAGTCACATTTGGCTCTTTGGGATACAGTAATACCTTGGTTCATAAACACTTCTATTCATGAACAATTTGGTTTCGCCATCTTCCCCTTTTGGATTTGTGGTTGTGGCTTCCGCTAGTTGATATTTTTATCATAAACAGACCTGTTCATACTTGCTGTGAAGGATTTTTGGGTGCTTTTTGGCACGTAGAGTACAGTACAGTATTCCATCCAGCATGTCTCCAAAGAAAGTGCAGAACAACTATGGTGATAAAAACAAAGTTCAGATCAGTAATGAAGATGAGAATAATGTGCAAAAAAAGAATGATATGAAGCATTTGAAGGAAATAACCATAGAATCAAAGAAGGTAACTGTAGAAAAACATGAGCATGGAATTCTTGTGATTGGTCTGGCCTTGGACTACAAGAAGGCAATGTTGACAATCTCAAATATTTTGAAGAATAAAGATGCCACTGAAGGAGCTGATGTGGGAAAAGGAGTAATGATGTTAAGCAAGCAGAGGATTCAAGTGCTGGAAGAGATGGAAAAACTTGTAGCAATGTGGCTGAATGAAAAATAGCTGGCCAGTGATAGCATTAGGGAAGCTATGATCTGTTAAAAAAGCCAGGAAAATGCACAGTGATTTTCTGCAAGAACACCCTCTACAAGTGCAACAAGTGATGAATTTAAGCAAGTAGAGGGTAGTTTGATAAATTATACAAGAGAAGTGGCATCCACAGTGTGATAAGACATAGTAAAAATTCCAACGCTGACAAAGCCAGTGGAGAAGCCTACAAGAAAAGATTCACAGAATTCATGAAGGCAGGAGGATACATTGCTTAACAAGTGTTTAACTATAATGAAAGGGGCTCTTCTGGAAGAAGATGCCAAACAACCTATATCATGTAGAAGGGAAAAGGCACTGACAGGCACAAGCCCATGAAGGACAGATTGAGCCTTTTGTATTGTATAAGCACAAACAATGATCTGGAGATTAAGCTATTATTAATGTCCCATTCACAGACCCCTGGTGCATTCAAGGTACAGAATGAGAACAAAGCCAGACTTCCTGTCTCATGCAGGGGAATATGAAAGCTTGGGTCACTAGGTAGTTGTTCATGGAAGGCTTGGAGTAAGTGTTCACACCCACTATTAAGAAATATATTTCTAACAACCAACTACAGAAAACATTCCTTCTTTTGATGAACAATGCATCACACCATCCAGCCTTGGTGCATGACATGGACACTCGTATTACTTCATAAAAACCAGATTCCTCCTCCCAAGAGAGCACCTCTTCTGCATCCCATGGATCAGCAAGTCATCTGCAGTTTCAAGGAGCTGTACACAAAGGTGCTCTTCACCATGTGTTTTAATGTCACTGAAGAGATGTCCTTGACTCTGAACGAGTTCTGGAAGAAACACTTCAATGTCCTCCATTACAGCAAACTCACTGATATAGCCTGGGAAGATGTCACTGAATGTGAGTTTGAGGGCTCTGATGCACAGGGTGGAGGGGATTGTGTTCGTGGGCAGGAGTATGAGTCTGGACATCGATGGCAAAGACACAGAGGAGCTTGTTGAGGCCTATAAGGAGGAGCTGGGGATGGAAGAACTTGCTGAACTTCAGAGTGAGTAGCAGAAGGTGCTTGTTGAGGAGCCTTCCAATGAGGAAGAGGAAGACAGGGAGGTTACCAGCAATATGATAAAATATATCTTGGAAAAATGGAATGAGTGCTAGGATTTCCTTGAAAAGAACCATCCCAACATAAATGTAACAGTTCAATCTAGTGGATGATAACATGGTTTCTTATTTCTGGAGGGTTATGCAGGAAAAAACATGACATTAGACAGATTTTTCACCAAAATTTACCCTGAAGCTAAGAGACAAAGAAGAAAGGAAACCCCTGAAGGAAATCTCCCCAGTGTCCTTATGGAGGGGACTCTCCCTCCAAACAATAACCTTCCCAACAACCTTCCTGTCCTCTGCAACAGAAGTCACCTCAAGCAAGGGTAGTGTTCCCTCTCTTCACACTGTGTTGTACTTTGTTTCATTTTTTTTTTTTTGGTACCTACCGGGTATTGAACTTCAGACCTTGCACTTGTGCAGCAGGCGATGAAACCACTGAGATAAATTTCTGGCCCTGTTTCATATTTTTATGGTTATAAATACATACAGTTTAGAATGGATTAGCTTTATTTGTATTTAACCTTATGGGAAAATGTGTTTCAGTCCGTGAACAATTCAGTGTGCCACCAGAATTTTGGAGTGAATTAAGTTCATAAACTGAGGTTCCATTGTATTTGATAGCTCTTCAGGCCCTGGCATGGCTTAGTCTTCAGAGGTGGGTGCTCAGTGCTTTCTGAAGACCTTATCTTAGGCCACCCAGAAGCCTATAGCACATGTGCTTCTTAGTTTTATCAGCTGTGTTCAGTTGTCAAAAGCAGGCACTCTGTGGCTTTTGGAGACCCAGCTTCCTCTTTTTACCTCTGGCATTTAGGATCCCTCCTTCAAAAATTTCTCCAATCTACTTCCTCCCTCCCTACTCCTGAGCATGTACACAAAGGTACAGAATGCAAGGACACAACAAGATATTTGGGTTGATTTTTCAAAAGCAGCATTGCTCCCAATAAATAAAATGTATGATCATTTGAAATATTCATCAATATGTGAAAAAATGGACAGCATATTTTATATAATAGCAATATGTATTATACTTCTGAGAAGAAATATTTGAGTAAGTTTCTACAGACAAGAGTCACTTAAATGTGTCTTGTAGAATTCCTTATTTTCCTTGGGTAACATTTCTGTAAATACTAGTGACAAAAATTAAAAAGCAACAGAAGTAATGGAATATAAAACAATATAACATGTGTGGCTTCTTAATATGTGTTGCTGAGTTCTATTTGAATGAAAATATTTTAGTTACTAGTTGAAAAGCTAATGTAAAAATGCAGCAATGAATATTTTAAAATTTAAAGTATTCCTAAATTTTTGTGATATTTATCACCCTTCTGAGTCATCTTGCATCTAGAGGTTGGAGGTTGCCTGCTGGACACTGAGGATATGATTTTAACAGCACCCCTTGACTATTTCTCCCACTTAATTGCCACCTCAGCTATGCAGTAGTAAAAATACATTAGCTTTGGCCCAGTGGCAAAACTTCTAAGGAAGTCTGAAACTCAAATCACTCAGAAATTTTAGGAGGAATAAAGTAGCATTGGCTGTGGAATACAAAGCTCTTCTGGGATTTATTGACCCTAGAGGTTAGTTTATGAAGAGCTTTTGCTTACCAATTTCTATGGACATAGGTCATTGAGGGAAGTAAGAGGAAAATGTGTCTGACCCTGCATGCATATCAGGATATTCCAATCTCATGTTTTCCCGACTACCATGTTTAACAAATTGTGAGGAAAAATTCACTGCAAATTTGGGTGACTGTATAGGTAAATTATGTAAATGTCTTTGCTCTGATACCTCAGGAAGAAGGAATTAGAATGTTGTCCTATGAATCAGCTGAGAGAGCTGGTGACATATTTTGCAATTAATTTGTTGCAAGAGGTAAGAGGACTAGAGGATGATCTGGTGCTCCTAGGTATTTCTGTGTATCTAGACCAACCCTGCTTATTTTAAAATTAGAGGTAGAGCAGAAAGATTTTTAAAAACCTAAAAATCTTTCAAGCATTGATAAATATGAGATTGAGGCAGGAGTCTCCAGTCATTATTGGGTGATAATTGCATTCATGATCATAGAACAGGCAAGCTGTCATGCTGCTAGAAGAGTAGGTGTGCACCACACCTCCAGTGAACTAGACAGGAAAGCATAATCTGGACACCCTATTATATCCTGCCCAAACATTTCCATCTAATGCCAAGAAGGACATTTAACATCCCCATGAGACCCTTGTTCTTGTATCTCCCTAGAATTTCTACCTGTGGGTTTGCATCTTCAACCTCACTTGACAAAACTACACTACTCATTGTTATTTTTCAAAATATTTGTTCAATAACTTCTAGAAGAGCCAACAGAATAGGGATATTTTTGTTATTTGTACCTGCTACTCCTATGAAATATGTTAAATAATTTAGCAATTCCATTCCCAAGCCTTAAAGCTGCCAGCTAGATAATCTAAGGGAAGAAATATGCAGAACAATTTCTGCTCCTGAGAAACTAACACATTTAATTTCATTACGTTTCTGTCCACTCTAAATTGTTTTTCACAGCATGCATAGTTCCCTTTTCTCATAAGATAGACAGCTATATTGTGATTATTCAATAATATTCTCATGAATTCCAACTTAAAAAGAATCAAGTTGAGTAAAGTAAATATGACTAGAAAACCTGAATGGTAGGCCTGCTGTGAACAAATAACCAGTGCTATTTTTTTCAGAGCTAAGAAATTAGCCAACATGACAAACTTCACAGAGTTCTTGCTGACAGGATTCTTTGATGACCCCATGCTTCAGAAGGTGTAAGCCATGCTCTTCCTGATTTACCTGGAAGCCTTGACAGGGAACCTCCTCATCATGGCCCTCACCACTGCTGAACAGCATCTCCAAACTCCTTTGTACTTTTTCTTGAAGAACTTGTCCTTCATTGATATCTGGTACATCTCGGTCACTGTCCCTAAATTCATCACGAACTCTCTGACCAACATCTATTCTATCTCCTCCCTGGACTGTGACTTCCAGTTTTTCTTTCTGTTTGTCCTTTCTGGCACAGAGGATGCACTCCTTCTGATGATGTCCTATGACTGCTATGCTTCCATCTGCCACCCACTGCACTCTGAGGCTCTTATCAACAGCGACACCTGTGTGCAGATGGTGACAGCCTCCTGGCTTGGGGGAGGGGGCGGGGTGCATTTATGGAGCCCTGCACATGGCAGGTACATTCTCTGCCAGTTTCTGTGAAGTCAACAAGGTGAGTCAGTTCTTCCGTGAGGCCTCAGCATTTCTCAAACTTGCCTGTTCCAGACAGTTTTCCTGGAGCATGGGTTGATCATTGCTAGTTGAGCAGTTTTGTTCATGTGTTTTATTGTGATGCTTGTGTCTTATAGTCACACTTTTTCTACTGTACTGAAAATCCCACCTTCAAAGGGTCAAGTGAAAACTCTTTCCACCTGCCTGCCTCTTATTACTGTGATGGCATTGTTCTTCTGTTCTGGGTCTGTTATATATGTAACTGAAAAATGTATAACTTCATCTTTGCTGAAATCATTGACATCACTGTTTACACAGTTCTTCCCCTCATGGTGAACCCTGTTATCTACAGCCTGAGAAACCAGGAGCTGCAGGCTGCCTTGAGGAATGTGATAACTGGGGAAATGTCTAGGATTTTCAGTTTAATTTAAAGATGCAAACATTAATTAAGTTAGTGATTTGGTTGCTGATAATAGTTCTATTCCCTTTTGCTACTCCTCAAAATTCTCTCATTTGGTGTATAATGAAGTACTAGGTCAAAGTTTAATCTTTCCTGTGAACTCAGCTAGTATGTTGGAAATTTTCAATTCAGTGGCTCTCTTTTCACTATTGACTTTGTATCATGGGAATTTAAATCAAGTTCTGGATGACTTATGTTCTCCAACAACAACTGAAAATATATGGTGAAATCAAAATATATTCAGACAGCCACAATAACAACATATTTTATTCTCATGCTGGGAAATACACTTCATATTCAAAGTATCTGTAGTTGCAGTGAAGTTACATAGATCTCATTAATTAGGTTCAAAGGTTCCTGCTATCCATGCTAATGATTTACTTCTGGTGGGTCTTGGAACAGCCCTCAGAGGCCTGAGAACTGCAACATACAGTGGAAGCCATGATGGTACTCAGGCTGAAGTTCAGATTTAAAGAGGTTTCGCCTGCAAGGATTTTACTTCCATGTGAGGAACTCAAAACCCACAATTCTAAAAGAGATCTTAACCTCATTTTTATGTTTCATTTTTTTGTCTTTTTTCCATTGTCTTTTTATCCCTCTTTAAATTTTGGGGTTTTTTTCCATGTCAAATATAGCCTTGCTCTTTCTCTTTTTCCCACTTTGGGACCAAATAGATTTTATTTTAATGTAATACAAGTAGATATTAATAAATAAGCAATTCTGTGAAAAAATTATTAGAGAAAAACAATGGCAAATACACTGTGCATCATGATCCCAAGATTATATATTTTAAATTGCTCATCTATCTCTAGCTTATTTTCTAATAATACTATACTTTTTGGCATAACATTTTTTAATTATTAATAAAGTATCTCACAGTTGGTATAATTTTGAACAATTTCTATTTCCCAATATTATTCTTTTTAGTCTGTATTTACATTATCAGTTTCTCACAGCAGAGAGACAATGTGATACTTACATGTGTTTTCAATTTATTTAATTTAATAGTATGCATGCATTTATCTAGAAATGACTCAAGATTATCCTTATTTATACCTGAAGCATAGTCCTTTATATAAAAAAAATCTTTTTTATCCATTGATCAGTTGATGGGCATTTGCATTCCCCCCCCCAAGTTTTAGCTATTACAAACTGTGCCAGTATAAACATGGGTGTGCATATATTGCTGTGGTTTGATGCTTTTAATTCTTTTGAGAATATCCCCAGAAGTGGAATAGCTGGATATAATGGGATCTCTAATCCTATTTTTTTGCATCAGTCTGCACTGCCACCAATATTTGAGAAGGATTTCTTTTTCTCCACATCCCCAGCAGTATTTGTTATTGGCTGATTTCTTGATAATGGCCATTCTTTGTGGAGCGAGGTGGAATCTCAAGGCTGCTTTAATTTGCATCTCATGAATGACCACTGATATTGAATGACCAGTGATGTTGAATATTTTTTTCATTCCTTTCTTTGCAGTTTCCACCTCTTCATCTGAGAAATGTGTATCATCACAGATGGCCATTTTTGGATTGGGTCTTTTAAATTGGGTGGGTTGATTTTTAAAATTCTTTATGTGCTCTAGATTTTAGTCTTTTTTTCTGAGGAACCACTGGGGAAAATGTTTTCCCTGGCTTGAAATTCCCTTTAACATTGCCCATTGTTTTATACACATGACCCTATAGAGACCTTAGAGTAAGAGAGTTGTTGGTGTGGTCTTGAGTCCTAGAGTGGTCCCTCTCATATCTGTAATGAAATAAGCCTGTCCTTTTTAGCTCATACTCCTGCTTCTTTTCCTTTTTGTCTTAAAATTTGTTGCCTAATATTGGTCAGAGGTCAGGAGGATGACCCCAATATTCCTCACCTCTTCCTTTTGTGATCTACCTGCTCCCATTCTTCCCGCTCTTTCTTCCCCCTTCCTTATGAGCTCATAAAGTCATATGCCATTTCTTACTAACCCTTTACTCAACACTGGATACTTAATTATCCAATACAGCACTGCTAAGATTTGTCCCCACCTTACCCCAGGTGAGCCTGAGAAGTGTAGATTCATCTCAGACTCCTCTGGGTCCCACAGGGCTGGGTTCTGTTGTGGACTTCTGCAGATATTTGGAGCATATTCACCTGCCCAAACTCTCAGAAATAACTTCTCTGATCTGGGCAGGCCATGTCTACAAGAGAATCTCTGGAACCCTAGTCCTTTATTGGGGACATCACAACACAAGGCTAGGAATACCTGAACACTCTCTTGTTAGTTACTATGAGTGCCCAGATTTCTCAAATTATACAGATACTCCATTAGGTTGTGGCCTAAAAATGTTTTCACCAATTGTTTGGTTTAAAGTGTATATTCTTAGAAAATAACTCATGCCTTAAGCAGCCAATGGCCCGAATTGGCACATTTTACTTCCAAATTTTTTATAGTATTGATAACTACCTTTAGGGAAGTGGGAAGTGACAGGAGTTCCCTTATGCTCAAGATTTCTTTGCTCTCTGATCTCTTTGCTTCTCTCTGCTTCTCTCTTTCTCTTCCTCTTTCAATATCACCTTGAAGCTGATACACATAATGCAGTAAAAATCAAACCATTCCAAAAAGATAGGGATGCCACCCCTAAGATAAGGTCCTACAAGGGAGCTCTAAATTATAATACTATATACCAACTGAGTCTATTTCATAAAATTGAAGGGCTAATGGCAGCAAAAGTCAAGCCAATAAATTATGTTATACTGGGACAAGTTAATCAGGAAAATAACCCCTTCATTAATATTTTTGAAAGGTGCAAGGATCTGCTTTGTTTGAGCCCAATTTTATATTTTTACTCTTTTTGAGATTTCCACAAAAAGCTGTTTATATGTTTTTAGAATGACCAAAACTATTCATCATCCTTTCAATGCCTCTTGAATCCCATTTGAGTCTAAACAAGCAAATTAATTTCTAACAATTAAAAATTCATTGACAGGGACCAGCTGAAAAGGAGAAATAAAAAATTTTAGGCCTAATGAAACAAAAATTGATAAATTTTCTTTTAGCTTTCAATTTGAGTGGATATTTTTGTTTAGTTGATATACTTAAGACATTTCTTGTACATTATAAATTCTCAGACTAAAATTAGAGAATGAACTTGCTTTTCTTTTTGCTTTCTGCTTGTATTAATATACTTTTGCTATTCAAGGTTACTTGGAGAGTCATTTCCCAACCAGTAAAATTTAACCTTGTTCATGTGACAATTCAAGAACACCCTCCCTAGGCCTAGTCTCCCTTCTCTGATCTAACTGTTCCTTCCAGGCAAAGGCTTTAACTCTCATTTCTAAAATTGATAGTGAACATGAGTTTTCTCCATAACTAACTGGGACACATAGACTGGTCAGTGACAAGAAACAGAACAGAGCTGCCTCCTTGGGCAGTTATGACTTGATTTGTGATGCTAATTATTGCTGACTTCATTGTGACTTACATATATTTGTTACCCAAGTATACAGGTCTTCAAAGATACAAAATTAAAAAAAAAACAACAGGGATTTCCAGGCTACAGTTATTCTGGTGGTAAATTTTTAGGCTCAAGCATCAGGCTCCCTCTTACTTATCTTCCAACTACTTTTGATAAGATGTGCAAAACAATCCAACATGAGAAACAGCCAGCATTGTTACATGCATATTATGTATGTGCTACAACACTTAATACTGCTCAAACACTACATTCCATTCAAAGTCATATAAGATACACTCTTCTTAGATGGAAGTCTATGGAAAATGACTAATTTAAGTAAAACGTTCTCCATCACATTTAATGATATCATCATGATTGTTATGCTGAAATGTGAGCAAAAATTTTCTCAGTGAAGCTCCATAATTGTCAAGTGTTAATATTATGCAGGGATACAATTTCTAAGAAAACCATAATTGGTAAGGAAATAGCAGTTCAGAAGTCATGAGATAACTGTTAACAGGTCATGTTTGCATATTTCAAGGTGGTTCATATCAAGATTATAAGATTAAAACTATTGTTAACACTGCAATACTGGTTTAACTAATATACTGGATATTCAACAACTAAAGTTTGAAGAACAAAACTAGTAAAATACCTAGACTAGGAGGACATCCAATATTTTGGACCCGACCTTCCAAGATCAGCAAGGACCCAGGTCCTTTTCTATAGGATCTTATAACTTTCAGAATCCTTGAAAGTTCTCGAATAGGGACATTATTGGACACCAGAGAATAGAGTCAACCAATGTACAGTGTGCTACAGGGAGGGTCACCACCCATGCTTACACAGAAAGCCACATGGTCAAGCAAGATTGTGATGCATCCTGGCATCTGACACTGACAGAGGAGCTGAGAGGCTCTGCACATGGTTACAAAATTAATGCCTGAAAATCCTTGACTGACCATGATAGCAAGGGGATAATTTTGATTAGCACAGGTTTCACTTTCACTTGGTCTTGAACACCCGTTAAAGTACAACCAAAGCCATACAAAAATAATAGTAATATAGGCTCAACATAAGAAGGAAACTCCAAACACTGACCCCTGCTGAGTTTCCAGGCACAGACAGGTCTAACAGCCAGCTGGTTACAATTGCTATTCCAATCCCTCAAGAACAGTGTGTGGATGTGACTCCCTTCCCAGTCTTCCATTTCATTCTGATGCTCACCCTTTGTTCATATGAGCTTTGATATTTTGGTAAAATTTGTTTATTCTTGCCTAGAGACTGCCAAAATCCCAGTGGTGAATCAATGAAACCAATGATTAAAGTGCCTGGGATCCGTTGCCTCCATGCAGTCTGCTCAAGGGGACACTTGTGCCATGCTTCATACAACATACTTTACTTTTCTTCCAGATCATCATACTAATGTAACCACAGCTCTACAGGAGATAGACACAGAGGTCAATGTACAGTACAGGAGATGTCTTAGGACCTGCTACAATGTTCATGTAATTCATAGAAGTCCCTTCTATGTTCAATTCTTTCTTTTGTAGTGTCTATCCTGCTTTCTTCCTATTATTGCCATTCCTAATCAATTTATTTCAAATATTTCTCACAAATAAAATGGTAGCCATTTCATAGACATTTGCCAAAGACCACAACCGTACAGCCCTCCTCCTTCAGTCCAAACAAAATCCTCATGATCACTATTACCCTTACTACCAGGAAGTAGTTAAAGAAATGTACCACCCAGTTTCCTTATCTAACCATAGAGTCTGAAATAAAAAATTCTGACCACTGCCATCCTGGTCTGAGCAGAGACCACTTTAAATCACTTCCCTTGCTGTGCTTCCACACCTGCTACAGATGGATCCTCATGGGCTGATAAGGCCCAGTAAGAGCAGCTACACCTTATAATTCCCATTGTTCAGCCCTGCTATTGACAGACAACACTCAAAACCATTTACATCATCAACTCCTTTGTATTGAACTATCTCCTCCCAAAGCCCCATTGTGATGTTTCCCTTCCACAGGTCCCATTTTTTATGTCCATGAGCCTATAGAGCCCTCCTAGCCTGTATGAGTGTTGCTAGTCTTGTCTCTAGTGTCAGAGCAGTCCCTCTCAGGTTTGTAGTGAAATAAGCCTGTCTTATTGAGCTTGTACCCCTCCTTTATTTCCTTTCTCTTCGAACATTGACCTTCACTAACATTTTCCCCATTCAAATCTTATGAAAGTTTCTTAAATATGGACTGCCTCTCATACATGTAATTTAATCAGAGTGAATTCTGGGATATACATGCTGATTGAAAGCACCTGAGATGACTCAACAACCCATCAATCATTCCTCTCAACCTTACCTAGAGACCAGTGAGCAGTACCCACACTAGCTTCCATGTCCTTTAAAAATTTTAAAGCCTGATTCATCTGTATGCTGTGCTAAGCTTTTCCTTTCCCTGTTGCCAGATACTACATTTCTGTCCATGCCTCCTCTGAGTACATCTTTCCATTATCTTCAATAATGTGGCTGGTTTTTTTTTTATCTTCAGCTGTACACTTGCAATTCTTCACTCATCATACACAACCACCTGGAATCTACCTATCAGATTGAACACACAGTATCATTTTGAGACCCCAGCTGGGAGACAGTGGAAGACATCAACAGACATCAGCCCTACCCAAAGGGAAAGTACTTCTGTTGGGAAGACCCTTTCTTCTCATTTTTATAACAAGTAAGGGTGCTTTTGGTGGACACAGTGGTAGGAGACAACCAGGCTGTGGAGATAAAAGGCTCCAAGTTTGCAGGGAGCAGAAGGACTCTTGACAATTGGTTTGGGTTATATTTGCTGTTGATCCTTTTTGTATGGAAAGTCCTACCAGTTCCCATGGATTCCTAAATCCACGGGGAATGAAACTGAGCAGAGCACTAAGGAAGGCAGCAATGAGTGAGCACCACAGCTTTGGCAATGGTGTCAGCAATGGGCAGCTCTGGTGGCCCCCCACTGGGATTGGAAGTTTTTTTTTTATTGGACAGAGACCTCTGGGCAGATTCCTTGTTGTTTCACACAGGCCTGGTCCACCTGAGGCTGCTGATGTTCCCTGGAGGGTGCAGTGGGCAGCATGTGCTGGACCACACAGATTTGGTCACTTGGATAATGGCCAGAGATATTTATGGGAGCAGAGGATCATGTAGGCTCACACTGAGAGGGTGCCCTCCTGAGGCTTATTTTATTTTCCCCTCTTGTCCTTGAAGGAATGATGAGCTCTGGTCCTCTATTTATCCCCACCTCCTGTCCTTCTTTTATCTGCTGGAGACCCCAATTTTTTTGGCTTTTTAGTGCTTGTCAATTGAAATAGACAATGTTAAAATGTAGAGTACTATCCTAGTGCTTCCTTGAAGGACAAACTGAAAGAAAAACTTGTTTTGAAAAGGTAAAAGATAGATGTGTTGCTATACAATCTTAGCACTTGAGTGGCTGAGGCAGCAGGACCACTGTGAGTTTGAGGCCAGCCTTGGCTGCATAGTGAGTTCAAGTCCAGCCTGAACTACATTGTGAGACCCTCTCTAAAAACAGGCAAGCAAACAAACAAAGATAGATATTTGAGATGGCAAAAGCCAATAAAATGTATGATGAAATGTAATTAATTATTCTTTTAAAAATTATTTCATGTTAACTCTTCTATTTAATATTTATTCTCATTAATTTGTAGAAATGTATATGTAATTTCATATGTTCATATTCTATGCTTTACATATACTCATATGATAAAAATAGACATGTACATGGATATGTATTATATACATACTTAATATTTACAATGTTGCAAATTAGTTTTTTTAGAACTGACATTTCTATGATAGTTTGCATATGATACAAATATCTCAACAAACAACATAATACATAACTGATCATTTTCTCTAACAATATCACCATTATTATTTAGTATGATTTTAGAGGTTTTACTCAGTGAAATGAATTACAGAAAGGATATTAAATAATTGGATTACAGATAAGAAAATGCAGACCTTATTCTTTTAAAAATGACACATTTGCTGAAAAAACAAAACCCTAAATCCCTCATGTCTCCTTTTTTGCTTAGACTCACTGTACTGGGTTACTGTGCTGTGCTCTAAGATTTCAGGGGCAGAGTACTTTGCTGTGCTTATCCAGATTTGGAAAGAGCAGCAGTGCTCAGACTCCCTCCACTCCCTACCCTGAGAGTCTTCTGGTCTCCATGCAGGTGTCTGGGACACTGACAATAGAGTAAATCAGTAAAATCAATAGTGTTAAAATGTGCATGCCATCCAACCACAGGTTCAGTGCAGTCCCTCAAATATTCTAATGTTACCCTTCACAGAAACACATAGTACAGGGCAGAAATACATGAAGGTCTACAAAAGATACCAAATAACCAAAGCAATATGGAACAAAAAGAGTTATTTTTAATACAAAATACCATCTGACTTCCAATTATATTCCAAGTTCTTATTAACTAATTCAGCTTAGTATTGGCATGAAAACAGACACACAGAAAAATGGAAGAGGGAAGAACACTCAGAAATAAATTCACATGTTATGGCTTGTGTTTAGGTGTCCCCCTCAAAGCCACATGCCTTTACTTTTAGTAGGTGGCTGAATTTAGATTGTGTGATTAATTTATGGTGAGGCTAGGCCTGAGGGCACTAGGATTTATGGTTTGTTGCTACCCACCTTAAATAGTCTGAATAAAATAAAAGGTGAAGAAAGTTCTGTTAAGGCCCCTTCTTACTTTTGCTACCTTGTTTGCACCATGTTCTTTCTACTTTTTACTTTACTTCAACCCTTGTGAACCAGAGAGGGCACCTATACCTTCTGAATCAGAAGTTTGAGATGAACACATACTGCTGTCCTAGGCAGGCCCATGAGTTATCACAGGACCAGGCCCTCCAGTCCCCTTGCCCTGCCATCCACCATGGATTTCCTCAGCATCAGGAATGGCTCCTGTATTACCAGGCATTATTAGTCCACAGCACAAGAAGAATGCAGGCTAAATCTTGTTTAAGCCAAGGCTTCATGAAGTTGGTCTTTTGTTTGATAGGTATCATTGATTAGTAATTGTAACCCACAGCACACTGGCTGTGTTTTTAGGTCACAGCAAGGTGTAAGCACTGCTTAGAAGAACAGATTTTCCCCTAGGCTCTTGGCAGCCCTGAAGAAACATGAGGTTAACGCACTGCATAGGCAGGCCAGAGGGGTTATATATGATGCTGGGGGAGTTGGCACACATCCTGAAGGAGGAGGATGATCATATAATGTCAGTCACTAATGATGTGTACAACAAATGCATCATGAAGACAGATTTGGTCATAAATGACATGATGGGATAAAACTGGAATGAAATAAAGACCACCATAATTTATAGGAACTCCTCAACTTACAAACACTGGCGTTTTGGACTTTCACAGGTACACTGTATAAGACTCACTTTGTCAGCTTATGAACAAATTCAACTGACAAACAATTCACACAGATTGGAACACATTCATAAGACAGTGATTTACTGTAAATCTACAACACCTCTAATACCAAAATGAAACAAATGCAGTATTGTTTTTATTCGATCATAATATTTTATAATGTATTTCCATAATTATACAAATGTGTTGTGAGAATTTATTCTTACCAATAAATCTGAAGCAGTTGTTTTATTTGGAATGAATAATTAATATATTTAGGCTTCTTCCAGTGATTAAAGATTAGAATATTCTGAATGGAATATGCATACATGAATTTTTAGTTATCATGTTCACATCAGTTGTACCAGCAAAAAAGTAGATACATATTCTTTTCTGTTTCTTTCAAATACATATTCTTAATTTTCCCTATATTTTTAGTTTCTTTCAAAAAGAAGTTAACTTTCACTACTTTTTGGTACTAGGAATTGAACTCAGGAGCTTACACTTGCAAGGTAGGTGCAGGGCCACTGAGCTAAATCCCTGGCTCCTCATAATTATTTTTAAAACACAGCCATTATGTTCAAAAGTGTGGAAATTACTCAGAAAATCAAATATAGAAATACATGATCCATTAATCCCACATCTGTGTATACTACAAAGGAAATTTAACCATAATACCACAAACCAGTGTCCATTGCAGCATTATACACTATAGCTAGGATAAGAAGCCTGTGAGGCATCCATAATCAGATAAATCAATAAACAACATTTGGTATTTGGAATACATACACAGTAGAATACTATTCAGTCATGAAAAGAGGGGAGTTCCTCTCATTTGTGAGAAGATAGGTTAACCTGGAAGAAGAAATTATAATAAGTGAAATAACCCAGGAACAGCAATGCAAATGTTGTGTGTTCTCATTTCTATATGGAAACTAAAAAGGCTCAACTCAGAGAAGTAGAGAGCAGAAAGTTGGCTACTGATGGCTAGGGAGGTGATGGGAAAAGGGATTTTGCTCAAGAGATACAGTTTCAGTTAGACAGGATTAGGACAGGTACCACATACATTACTTTTTGTAGATTAACTATAGCAAAAGAATTGGGTTCAGACATTGATTTGTTTTAAGCTGGTGTCTCAAATTTTGTGGATAGCTATTAGAAATAAATAAATAAATTGGGTGCATAATAATGACATAGATCATTATAAATAAATAAATTAT
>NW_004624741.1:33604049-33617659 GCF_000247695.1 Heterocephalus glaber | reverse complement strand
AAAATCAAGAACTATATGAATGTCATAATCTAATATGGATAATATGTTGTTTCTCATTATATAATCAACAGGTACACATCAAAAATTGAAATAAATTTTGCCTAAATTTTGCAATTGATTAATCATGCTAAATAAAACTTTTTGCCTTGATCAATACAAGAATTTTTAATATTGTGAAGGAACTTATATTTATGTGAACAATCTCATTCATATTTATCTATATGTTACATATTTCTGGACTAATTAGGAAAATAGTGATATCTCATCAATAATATGTTATTTAGGAAGAATTTCTTGATCCTGCCTCTTTAATTTGAAAGACCAGTGCAGTAGTTCATTGACTAGGGACTCAGAAAAATTTCTATGAAATGTCATCTCCCCACTTGATTAGTATGATTACTGAAATCAATGCTAATTATAAGTACTCAAATATGTAGTGAGAATGAGCACAAGGAACATGTGTCTAACATCAATTTCTATTGGAGATTGCCCAGAATTCAACCATGCTTATTAGTTGTTATTTGCACTATTGCCTATAGTCTATCCTAAAAGTACTATATACAAAGTTAACCTTTTCAGAAAACTTAATTCAAGTTAATTCTACTTCAAAAATAACACTAACCACCTGAACAAAAGTGTCATGAATGGATATTAAAACCAAACAAAATTAAAATTCTTTTATTTATTAACAAAATAAAGAATATATTACTTTGAACAATAGAGGATCACATTACCTAGAAAAATTTTCAGCAAGAGGAATGGAACACGATGCAGCCATCTGACTGCAGCAATCAATAAAAGCAAACTCATCACTTATACTTGGGACTCACATCAGGATTTAACCTATAGTTTATATTATGCCTACTTCCTTAAAGAACTATGGCAATAAAAATTCCACACTGAATATTCTTCTCTTGCTCAGAGATCCTAATAATGGAAGGCTGGCCAATAAATTTCATGTAAGTTTAAACATCTTTCTAAATTCTGGAAAGGTCATGCACTTCAAAGACTTGAAAAACATTTTGACACATTGGGCAGAAACACTACAGCACAAGCTGTTACATTTCTGGAACAAAACATTTTGTGGAATAAACACAGAGGCAAGGCAAGGGCAAGGCAAGGGTGTGTCTTATTGTACATTATTGCTCTATCAATATGAATATGTCACAATTTATTTATCCATTTCACCACCAGTGAGCTTCTGGAAGACTGTACAGTTTATCTGTTGCTCTTGTCTCTTGGTGAACATTATGGATACGTCTCTCAGGAGTCAACCCAAGATGGACGTGCTGGGCACAGGATATGGATGTGCTCAGCTTTGTCATTTTTACCACAGACAAAATGGTGGGGGTATAAATTCTATTTGATTTGTTTTTTGTCTCTTTTCACAGTCTTTCCTGGACTGGAATGTGAATTTATTGATGGTAGATCCTTTGTATTGTTCACTGAATGAATGAGAAAGCTATGTCTGTTGGATAGAATGTTTTACTGGTAATATTTCTATAAATCTTCGTACCTACCACATAGAAAAACCCTGAAGTCCTGTACGTGAGGTCCACTGTCCTTACCTGCAAAATAGAACTAGATATGCCTCATTTATGAGAGATGACTAGAGGACAAGGAACCCAACAGGGGACTTCTATGATTAATTTTTTAGAAAGCCTGACCCAAGTGGTGTTGGCCATGCCATGATGAAGTTTCCATAATGACATTTCCACATGGCCCCAGAAAATTTCATTGAAGCCACCACTGCCATCCAGAGGAATTCCTTATATAAGCAGGGTGGGTTTGAACGTGACTTGCTATATGCTTTCTGTCCTCAAGTCCATGGTCACTGGGGACATGGAGATAAATGTGAGCTAACTTGTATGACCTGGATGGGTCACGGTTTACCTGGAGGATAATTTAACACCTCTGAAAAGTGTTTCCCTATCTTCACAACCCACAGAGTTACAGGTTTCCCCAGTGCTTGGGGAAGCTCCTCAGAATGTGTTCTCAAGACCTCTTCTCTGGGCAGTGTCCTTGGTTTTCATTAATTGGCTGTAACTTGTCACCCACATGGTCTTCACTTGTGCATTGCAAAGAAACAGAAGTTAATTACTAATATTTTACTGAAATAAGGACAATATCTGATTTCAGTAAGGATGATCATCATTTGAGCAAACTCTGTCCAATGATCCTTTCAATCCCCTGGTGATAGGAGTGCAAAGACAGCTCTTCAACTCTGCAGAGAGGCTGTTAGGGAAGATAGCATTCCCCATCCCTTTATATGAAGAGCTGGATTTATACACTAGCACTGTACATCCTGTCTTCCCTCCTGCAACCATTGATATTGTGTATGATCTTTGAAGTTGACTTTGAGTGAATTCTTGTACTTACAAAAGGCAAAAGTTCCGGGCAAAATATTCCCATTTGTGTTTGTGGAAGTCACTAGATATTTATTTTCAATAAACATGAAGAGGGTAGGAAGAGGGAAGATATAAGAAAGAAAAGAAGAAATGAAAGAAGAGGGGTTAAGAAGACAGGTTTTGCCAGTGTTTGCTTTCCTGTCTACCTAAACCCTCCCTTCTGGTTTGTCCTACAACTTGACATGGACACCCTGACTCAGTGTCATTCAGCAGTGCAGTGAGAAAGATTACAGAGATGGTGGCAAACAGGACACCTGAGGTTTCCTCTCTGGTGAACAGCCTCAGGAAGATGAAGTCAATAGAGGATGTGTTGTGCCCTTCCATTGACCCTATGGTGCCACTGAAGCAACCTCAGATCTTTCAAATTAAATGATTGATGATGTTCCCAGGGAAATAAAATGACAATACAAATTCGTTGTGAAGCACAAGTATTCTAAAAGATGAAAGAAAATATTGAAACATACTTCTGTTCTGGAGTTCATAAGCAACAATTTATACCAGAATGTGAATTTTTACCAATTTTAAATAAAACTGATGATTAATAATCAAAAATTTAAGACTATTTTGGACAAGATGTCAGGAGACGCTACTGTTCTACAATAATACTAATCATAACAGCTTAGAGTATATACTATGCCATACACCTGCTGAATATACCATGTTATAGTATGACTATTTTGTGAACATATTGCCTTAGGTAGATTTCAATCGATGTCATTATAAAATGTACCTTGGCTATGGCCAGTGTAACCTCCATCTTTAAAATGCCTTTAATTCTGGTGACTTGTCTATATTGTCACTCAGTCACTCTTGTGAATGTTACACCCAGTGAGAAAGAACCAACCAGAGACCGATGGTAAATCCACACAGGAGTTTATTACCACACGGGACCTGAGCTGAGCATCGGACTTGAGCCTCAACTGGGGGGAGACAAACATGTTTTATACACCTTTGAGGCCAATAGTTTCTAAGCCCCCCTATGGGATAGAACTAGCAAAGCAAGCAAAAGGTACAGAAGCAGAATGTCCTGCCATTAGACCATTTGTAAAACAATAGTTGATTAATTGTTGTTTCTAAAGAGACTTTCTAAGGGAAGGAGGTTTCTAAGCTTCCTCCATCTGAGTTCATCTAAAGGGCAGGCAGGTGGGTCAAGCAGCAATATGGAGTCTGTTTTGCTAAATAGGGTCCTTCATTCCCCACTGGTTCTTGAAACTTAATCAAATCTTTGATTTCTGTATTTATTTTTTGGATTTTTCCTCTAAAACATCTTCTAAAATCTCATAATTTTGCCTCAACACCATCAGTTTAACTGTGTCAACCCTCTGTCTAACATATTTAATCAAAGCATTTATAATGTAAGGTCCCACAAGCAAAAGCAGAAGTAAGATAACTAGGGGGCCTGCTACAGCAGAAGCTAGGGTAGTTAACCATGGGGAAAGTCAAATAGATATTCAAACCAATATTGATACTTTTGTTGAGCATATTTAGTCTTTAAATTTTCCCTGACCATAGCTAAGGTATCTCTAATGACACCAGACTGATTAGCATAGAAGCAACAGGTTTATTCTTGGGCCACACATAACCCTCCTTGTTTCATGCACAGGAGGTCAAGTCCCCTTTGATTTTGCAGGACCATCTCAGCTAGGGGACCAACCTGTTTTTTTAATCTGGAGATCGTCTTCCAGGTGACCCAAATCTCTGGCTACTTGGTGGCTTAGGGCTTTAAAATTTGTGTCCTGAAGGATCACGGAGGAAGTTCCAATAGCCGCTGACCTGGCTATTCCTAATCCCACCAGAATGGGAACTAAAATGGGGGCAGCCCATTTACTCCTATAGTGTTCAGTGGTTAATCCCAGATGTTTGTGGCTCCCTTTTCCATTATAATACATGACTTGTGGAACAACATACATGGTGACACAAAAAAGTGGCAGATTGGGTAGCCAAGACTGATTGGGGAATGTCTATAGTCAAGTCCTCGGTGCAAGCACACCAAGCATATTAGGACTAGGTCTCCTGGCTTGAAACCATGTGGCTGGAACATAACAAAGGGTTTTTCTCAAGCCTGTTGTTTTGTAGCCTGGTTCTCACTGAAGAATCTGTAGGGCTTGAAGAGACTGAAGTAAAGAGACACAAGAATTTTCTGTTATCTGTTTAAGGTTTAACAGGGAGGAGTGGCAGTGGCCTCCCATACAAGATTTCAAAAGGGGTAAACTTGTCAACATATGGGGTACATCTAACTCATAACAAGGGTAGAGGAAGCAGTTTGGGCCACCTACCACCAGTTTCTAGAATATATTTAGTCAGGGTTTCTTTTAGGGTTTTATTTATCCTTTTCATTTGCCCTGAACTTTGTGGGTGATAGGCACAGTGTAACTTCCAATTGATATGTAGTGCCTTCGCAAAAATTTGGATATCTGTGCCATGAAGGCAGGCCTATTGTTGGACCCCAGGTAATGAGGGATGCCAAATTGGGGAACTATCTCCTGGAGCAAAACCTTAGTTACTATGTTGGCTGGTTCTCCATGAGTGGGGAAAGCTTTTACCCAACTTGAGTAGGTGTCAACCAATACCAGTAAATATTTGAACCTATTTCTGGATTTTATTTTGGTGAAATCAAATTCCCAATGTTTCCCTGGCTCTCTTCCCCATAATCAATTACCTTTGTTCCTTGGTCTTGTCTTGGAGTTTACCTGTGTACACACCTGACACCTGGAACTGATGTCCTGGACCATAGAGGTCAGTCCTGTGATTGAAAACTTAGAGCTCATTAGTCTTTATAACTTTGATTCTTCCAGGTGAGTTAAGTGATGTAACTGATGAACAAGTTGTCGTCTCAGGGCTCAGGGGCTACAAATTCATTTCTTTGTCCCTTTCCACCAGCCTGAGTCCAGTTTTGTAGCCCCTCACATTTTTTTTTCTCTTCTAGGGTGTATGTGGGTCTTTCTGGCAGGTAGCCAAATGGTTGGATGGGCAGAGTGTCTACTGGCCCCACTGGTTCATTGGCCACCTGTCGGGCTGCATTATTGGCCTCTCAGTTACCAGGCCTTGAAGCTGTCTCCTTTTTGGTGGCTTTTGCAATGACTAATGGCCAACGGGTTCCCAAATTGCCTCCAATAAGGCAAAAAAAAATTTGATAGTTTTCCCTTTTGATGTCAATAGCCCTCTCTTTCTGTAGAGGTTGCCATGTACATGGGCAGTGGCAAATATATACCAGCTGTCAGTGTAGATGTTTAGAGCCTTGTCTTGACCTAACCTTAGGGTTTGTGTTAAGACTATTAGTTCAGCCCTGTGCATCCAACCCCCTCAGCTCAATGTCTGTGCCTAGTGTACCTGTCCTTCTGGACTGACTATGGCCACCCCTGCATACCTCACTCCATCTTCCATGAAGCTGTTTCCATTGGTGAAGAAGATCTCATCTGAGTGTTGCAGGGGAACGTCAGTCAGGTCTGAGTGGTTGGTGGTGGAAGTTGTCAGAGTGTCCAGACAGTCATGGAGGGCCAAGCGTGAGTCAGAGACTGGGAGTAAGGTGGCTGGGTTAAGGGCCATTTCTTAGGTGAATTTGATGTGTGCCACATCCAGCAACAGGGCCTGGTACTGAGTCAGGTGGGCGTTGGAGAGCCATCATTTTGGGGCTCCTGTCATCAATGTCTTCACAGCATGCAGTGTGGTGATTATCATGTCCTGTCCCAGGCTGAGATTATCTGTCTCCTTGATGAGGAGGGTGGTGGCTACAACTGCCCTTAAACAGGTAGGCCATCCACTTCCCACAGGATCAAGTGTTTTAAACAGGTAGGCCACAGGTCTGTTCTTAGGTCCTAATGCCTTGGCTAGCACTCTTTTGTCTATGCCCCCTCATTCAGCCACAAACAACTGAAAGGGCTTGGTGACATCAGGCTGGTGCTGACACTAAGGCTTTCTTTAAAGCCAAAATGGTGGCTTCCTCCTTTTTTGTCTGGAGGGACTGTCTCTTGTGCCTGGAGTGCAGCAATAGTGACTCTCCCCAGTTTCTTGGCTAGGACTTCCTTGGGGGCAACACAGTTATCATAAACTTTCTGGGCTATGTTCAGGAGTTTAGTCCTATTCTTTCCCTCATAGCCCTCCAATTTCTGTAATTTCTTTCTAATGTCAGGGGTCACTGGGAAATAAAGGCCAAATTTAAAGCTGCTGCATTTTTGGGAGCCTCTGGGTCAATAGGAGTGAAAACTCTATAGGTTTCCAAGAGTCTCTCTAAAAATGCATCTGGAGACTCCATTTTTCCCTGGCGAACCTCACTTACCTTACTGAAATTAGTGGGCTTTCTGGCAGCTGCTTGGAGTTCCCCTAAAAAGTGCTGGTGGTAGGTCCCCAGCCTCCTCCTACCATCATCACCATTCAGGGTGCCACAATGAAACTGCAGCCTCTGCCCTGGCCAAATACCCCAGGGTTCTGGGAGTGATGCTGGGATTTGGCCCCAGGGCCTCTTTGATTGCTTGTTGATTAATGCATTCCCACTCCTCAGTGGTGAACAAGATCTGTAAAAGCTGCTGGGAATCATCCCAAGTTGGCTGATGAGTATGAAAAACAGACTCAAGAAGAAAGATTAATGCCTGAGATTTTTCAGAGAAGGGGGAAGTTTGATGTTTCCAATTGTAAAGATCACTAGCTGTAAAAGGGACATAAATCAATCCTCTCCCAAGCTCTGTCTGTTTTAAAGGAAAAGGGGAGGAGAAAGATGGGGCTGATGGACCATAGTCTTGTCCCAATCGAGTGCCAAAGGTAAATCAGGACCTGTGGGGCCCTGACTCCCATGACCACATTCCAAACCTTGCAAGCAATGTGCATAGAATAAGTTCCCACCGGGGGCCAATTGACTCCAAAACTGGGCCATTCTAATTGACACAGGATTTGTAATTTGCCTTTAGAAAATTTTATGCCATATTCATCTTCCCTGTCTGTGGAATAAATTTTTTTGAAGTTATTCAAAACACAATCAAGTGGAGTTCCTTCTGTGGACTGTGAGGAACCCAGAATTTTAGCCTGTGAAAATGCAAAAGGCACACAGAGCAAACAGACAGACAACAATAAACAAACAAAGATAAACTTTGGTCAAGTAAAACCTCTGGGGCTAAATGGATTCAGACCTCACCTAGGGAGTCCCTCTTCTGAGGACTCTGACCCAGTGATTCTGCTTGCTGTTGCAAAGAGACTCTAGGTAGGGGAACCTGTGCTGTGTCCAGCTTCCTCCACCTATCCACAGTGCACTAAGAATCATTTGATTCTTACCTCTAGAAGCTTTCCTGATAAACTCCTGCAGGTTTGTTGATCAGCGATAGGGCCTGACTGGGGCTAGCCTACCCAGAGCCCTAGAATACCATCAGGGTGGCCTCTCCTTCCACAGACCAGTGCCCAGAGGGGCCGAACACTGCTGATGTCCAATCCTGGTCTCTCCTAAAGAGAAACAATGGTTCCAAGATAATAAGCTCCAGAGCAGCTGGCTATCTCACTGGGGCCTCCAAGCATGTTATACCCAGTGAGAAAGAACCAACCAGAGACCGATAGTAAATCCACACAGGAGTTTATTACCAGCCAGGACCCAAGCCTAGCATGGGCCTCAAGCCCTGACAGAGCGGAGAAGAACATGGTCTATACACTTTTGAGGCCAACAATTTCTAGGCCCCCCTATGAGATAGAACTAGCAAAGCAAGCAAAAGGTACAGAAGCAGAATGTCCTGCCATTAGAACATTTGTAAAACAATAGTTGATTAATTGTTGTTTTTAAAGAGACTTTCTGTGGCAAGGAGGTTTCTAAGCTTCCTCCTGAGTTCATCTAAAGGGCAGGCAGATGGGTCAAGCAGCAATATGGAGTCTGTTTTGCTAACTATGGTCCTTCAGTGAATAGTCTAGGACTTTAGCCACAAGTCCTGGGCCACATGCTGAAGTGGCACTTCCTGTTAGGCCATCCAGATTGTGTGGGATGAAATGAATGGGTGATACAAAATATTCTTGTAAAATCAGATATGAAGGAATCATCCAATAGAGAAGAAATTACAATACAAAAATGATTTTCGTTTAGTTTTTAAAAAATGTAATTTTACAATGATGAGGAATTAACCTTAAGATTATGATTAGCATAATCACTACCAACCAGTATGAGCCATTAGGATTCATATGAAATAGTGCAGGGATATACATATTGAGCTGTTATCCACCTATTTTTGGGAATTGGAATTTTTTTTTTCTTAGTACTTATTAAGAAAATTCAAATGACTGTGTCTCATATAATTTTAGGATAGGCTAAAGTATAAAACTTGCAATATTTCATGAAATTAAAGAACGATATTTCACATTTTAAGGCTAAATATGTACAATATATTTTACTAAACTGTGAGCTAAATTGACCAAGCTATGTTCATCTAAATATTCTAAGATTGTGAGCATTTGAGTCAATTGCACTGAAAAAACAATATTATTGATCACAGTGGTGATGGCATTGTGAAGAGTTTACTTTGTGCCAGAGGTATGCTAAGAGGGGTTTCTTTCTGTTGACTTTTGGTTTCCAAGATCAACTCAAGAAGCAGGGAGCTAGGAAATCCTATTTGGTATGGAAATAGGTGGGTCCGCATGAGATCAGTCTTTTAGTTGGGCAGTGATTGGGCCAGCATTGTCAGCTCACTCTGTGTTCTACCCATGCCTAGAAAAACAGTTACACCTTGACTGCATCCACTACATAACATGTGTGAACCATGTGAATCTCTGAAATTTTTTTCTAGGTATAATCATTACTTTTCTTGTACTTAGAACACTTATGGAATGATTGCTTCTCAGAGGTGTCCTCCAGGTATAGCTGGCCTTTAGGCTTTTAGTCTCTAATGACTCTAGGCAATCTCATTTTCAGTATACCAGGTGATACAATTAGCATCAACAATAGCATCAAACAGCTTAGAAAATGACAATTTGTGGTAGCAATTCATCTGTCAAATTTAACCAGGTGAGCTAGATAAAAATCAAAGACCAGCCCCAAAATTTTTGTAGTAAATAAACCCTTTAATGTAGCAAATTTATCCTTCAGGATTAAATATTTAGGAGGAAGGGATAGAGAGATAGAAGGAAAGGAAAAGGTTAAAAGTGAAGCTAGAGGAGACAGGAAGACCACACAAATTTTGGGAAACTGTCGAAGACAAGAGGAAGAGACAGAGTGAAGGAACGATGACAAGAACAGAAAAAACTAACATCAATAGGGAAGGTAGAAACTGTATTCACCTTCCTATAAGAATAAAGATAGTCAAGAGAAGGAAAGAGAGAGAAAAACAATCTGAAATAGGACAGGAACATTAACAAAGGGGGGGATGCAGAACCAGAAGAGAAAGAGAGAAAAAGAAAAAATATATAAAAATTTATGAAGGGTTGGACCTCCTACAGGTTATGTCTCTGTTCAATGGTAGACAACTTGAGCAGCGGTGTGCAGATGTAAGTCAATTAGTCTCAGCAAGCCAGCTGTAGTGCACTGATATCCAGGCTGATTTCTGGTTGCAAGGCCCAAGTTGAGGTCCCTGATCTTCTGCAGGATTGAACTCTGCAGGATATTATGGCAGGTTCCAGCCTCCCTTTCCCCAAAGTAAGTCTGGGTTACTATGGGAGGTCCTGATCCCCCCAACTTACCAACCATGGTGGTCCAGTGTGCCTTTATTGCAGATATTTTCCTTACTTTCCCATTGGTCTTCAATTTTCATTAAGGAGCCTCAGAGAGGCCCTCTCTGTGCTGATCACCTCTGCCTTATCTTCTGAAAATCATAACCATGGGCCAGATTCAGATACTGTGCAGTCCCTGGGGCCTGTTCTGAGAGCAGCTGGGCACCACTTGACAAGTCTGGGGTGGCAGGGCCAGTGCTGGCCTCCTGCCAAACTAATTAATAATCACCCACACTTGATCCCAGCATCACACGCTTAATCCCAGCGTGACAAAATTTTAATGCAATCACCTCTAAAGGCCCTGCCTATGACTATTTGAGGCTTCAGGTGAACATCCAGACAGGAGCCATAAATCATGTCATGTCCTGATGCCCAGCTGCTTTGACATCCTGTAATCTCCCACCTCACATTGACTTGTAATTCAAGAGAGAGAGCCCACAAATAAAACCTCACTGAAAATCAACAGAAATATTACAAAGTACCATGAACACAAAACAGAGGAAGATACTGAAAACTTATATTCTGAACTAGAAGAAGGAAATAGGATGCTTATCTCATACCACATACAAAAATTAACTCAAAAAACTTCATCACTTAAGACCTTGTTCTGTGTAAGTGCTAGAAGAGAATGTAGGGGCATTGCTCCCCTCATGCATCTTGGCAAAACTCTTTGGATGTGAACCCTAAGCTCAGACAACAATACAAATAAATAAAACTTCCCATGAGAGTGCATTATCTAAATATTTTTTCCTTCAAAGACAAAAAAATGTAGAGTGAAGAAACAACTTGAAGACTGGCAGAAAGTATTTGCAATCCATATACTGATATAGACTAATATGGAAATATATAAGGAACTGAAGCAACTCAATATGAAGAACACAAATAATCCAGTGCAAGTGGACATAGACAGTTGTCAGAAGACATAAAGTGGCAAATAGATATGCAGAAAATCATCTCATCACTACCAGTCATCAAGAAATGAAAACTCAAACTGCAAGGAGACATCACCTGACATCTGTTAAGATGGCTTTTGTAACAAAGATGAAAGATGACAGTGTGGGTGAAATGTACAGTAAAATCACATTGGGTCCTATTGTGGGTTTGCACATTAGCATGGCCACCATGGGAAAATCCATGGAAGTCCCTCAAAATCCTAACTACACAGTTACCATGACCCTTGTATCTCAGGACTGGAGTCAACCTACAGAAGGAATATCTGCCCTTTCTTCTTCATGAATGCATTGTATACATAGCTAAGATATGGAAGCAACCTAGGTTCCCTTATCAGATAAGGGACAAAGACAATGTCCCCTATATACTGGGTGGCATATTATAGTCTTAAAGATGGGAGAAGAGCTGGTCATTGTGGCTCACACCTGTAATGACAGCAGTTGAGAGGCTGAGGCTGGAGGATGGCCATGAGATTGAGGCCAGCCTAGGATACATAGCAAGTTCAAGGCCAGTCTTAATTATATAGCAAGACTCTCTCTTAGACAAAAAATAGGAGAGGTCTTTTCATTTGCACCAACATAGCTTCACTTGAGGATATTCTGCAATGTGTAATAAGGCAGGCACAGGAAAACACTCCATGAGCTCATGTATATGTGGAATTTAATAACTTTGAATTCATAGCTCTACAGAGTAAAATTAATTTTCCAGTATCCTTTCAGAGGGGGTTTGATAGCAATGGGGAAATATTGATCAAAGTATACAAAATTTAAATTACACAGAAAGAACAATTTTAGTGATCTACTTCACATAACAACCACTATAAGAGAAAAATTATATACTCTTCAATTGTGAAGGAAGTAGATTTTAAAGGTTTCACTCTCCAAACTGGTAAACATAAAGGTGATAGATGTATTAATTTGCCTCATTTAAGCATTCTATATTGTAAAACTTATGTCAAAGAATTCCACTGCATACTATAAGTACATAGAGTTGTTATTTGTCACTGATTAATAAATTTTTAAAAATGAAAAAAATTAGAAATAAAGATTACACAAGGAAAAAGACTGTCACAATAATCCATTACCCTAAAATACACAAACATAAATTTAATATGGATTTTAAAAAATTTCCTAATAAAAAATATAAATTCTAGGTCAAAATTCAAATAAAGAAGAACTATAATGATAAAATTTTACAAATTAACACTGTAAATTAGAAATGAATTTACTTCTTCATTTAAATATTTGGAATTTAAAAATGTGGACAGAAAATGTACATATAAAGGCAGATGGAAATAAAGGAATTGGGAAAAATAAATTCATATAAAATATTCAAATATTCAGAATTTTTAACTCCTTATCTTTGTAAGAGTGTTACTTAAATATAAATTCATAAGTGATTTTTTCCCTTCAAAATACCTATGAAAATGACCTAGGTACAGATTTATTTTGAAAAGAAATGTGGATATGTTGGTTAGTTTGGTTGGGGCAAATATTTTACAACAAATGCAGAAATCCAGTCAAGATTTTCACCTTAGAGTGACATAGTTTTCAATGTCACCTATACCTAGATAAAGCTAGAGAACAGATGTAGCCTCCTCAGTGATGAAACATTGAAAGTTGAGTTATGTCAGGCATCAGAGGAGGGTGAGCCCCATCCAAACCTTCACCAGGGTGTGAGCTCTGGATGACAGGAGTTGCATTGTTGGAAACATAACTTGCTTCTGCCAGCAACATTATGTACAGAGACACACGGAACCTGATGCACCAGCACCTCAATACTGAGGTTTTCCAGCCAAGGGGTTTCTCGATGACAAAGAATTGAAAACTGGATTCAATTCTGAGACACAATATCTCTAGTCTGTGTGTTAGCAACAATACCACAAGTTCAGAACTTGGAAGTCAGAAAAATAAAACACTTGATATTGGATGAATCCACTTGTATTTCCTATTGATGAAAAAAAATTCATCACACAGTCCAAACATTATCTGCTAATCTCCAAGGAAATTCCAGTAGAAGTTATCATTTCACTTGTCTGCTTGCTAGACTCTGAGTTGTTTTTCTTATTAATCCACAAAGTTTGAAAGCATCAATCATGGCTTGCATCTTTTCATCCAGATCATGGAAAGAAAACACAATTTTCTAAGCTAAAATTTTTTATGTTAAATTTAACTTTTATTGAGCACTTAAGGCACTAAAACATGCATGGAGGCCTTACAAAGTCAACCACATAATTCACAGAAAGCTCAGAATCAATGGGGAAAAAATAAAAACATAGATACATCATGCAAAGGTACAAGTACCCAATGATAAATGCAAATGTATTTTACACCGAAAATGCACCAGCAGAAGAATTTTTTTTCATTAAATTCTTTCATTGGTACAGTCTGTGCACACATTTACATTTCTCATTGGGAGCTTTTACCTTTACATGATGCAACTTGGTTCTTATTTTATTCCCCATTCCTAGCCCTCCCTTCACCCCCTCCACCCTTCCCTATTTACAAAGACTTTATTTCCATTTCTTATCATTTTTCCTTTCCCTTCTTTCCTTTCCCCTGCCCCTCCCACTACCTCTACCCC
>NW_004624741.1:33590316-33601433 GCF_000247695.1 Heterocephalus glaber | reverse complement strand
TCTTTCTTTGCTTTGGGGATCAAGGTGATGCTTGCTTCCAGGAATGAATTTGGGAGTATTGCTTCCCTTTCAATTTCATTGAAGAGTTTAAAGAACAGTGGCAGTATTTCCTCTCTAAATGTCTTGTAGAATTCAACAGTGATGCCATCAGGATGCAGGCATTTTTGGTTGATAAGTTTTAATTACATTTTCAATTTTATTGGTTGATATTGGGTTGTTCAGAATTTTTAGGCCTTTTACATCCAACTTTGGTAATTCATATATATCTAGGAGTCTGTCCATTCCTCTGTGTCTTCCATCTTCTTGGCATATAGGTTCTAGAAGTAGGTATTGATGATCCTCTGGATTTCTGCTGGATCTGTTGTAATTTCACCCTTTTCATTCCTAAGTACATGGATTTGGGCTTTTCCTTTTTCTGATAAGGTTGGCTAAGTGTTTGTCAATTTTTTGATTCTTTCAAAGAACAAACTCTTGGCTTTACTGATTTTTTGTATCATTCTCTTAGTCTCCATTGCATTGATTTCTCCTCTGATCTTGATAATTTCCTCCCCTCTATGAGCTTTTGGTTTGTCCTTCTCTTTTTCTTCTACAAGCTTGAGGTTCAGCATCAGGTTGTTTATTTCGGCTCATTCTGTTTTCCTAATATGACTATTCACTGCTATAAATTTCCCTTGAAAGACTACTTTCATTGTGTCCCATAGATTCTGATATGCTCTATTGTCATTGTCATTTAATTGGAGGAACTGTCTGATTTATTTTTCAATTTCCTCTGTGACATATTGGTTATTCAGAAGTGTGTTGTTGGATTTCCCCATGTTTATGAAATTTTTCCAGTTTCTTTTGCTATGGAGCTCCTATGTCATCACACTATAGTCTGATAATATACAGGGGATAACTTCAATTTCTTTGCAATTACTTAAACATGTTCTATGCATGAGAATGTGGTCTATTTTGGACAATGACCCATGTGCAGCTGAGAAGAATGTGTATTCTGATTTTGTGGGGTGGATCACTCTCTAAACATCTGCTAAGTTCATTTGTTCAAGAGTTCGATTGAGTTCTAGTATTTCATTGCTTATTTTTTGTCTAGTTCTTCTATGTATTTGTGACAGTGGGGTGTTGAGGTCCCCTGCTATTATTGTATTAGTGCATATATGACTTTTCACATCCATTTGTGTTTGTTTTATATAGTTGAGTGCATTAGTGTTTGGTAAATAGATATTTATGATTGTCTTCACTTCCTGTTTGACTGTTCCCTTTACAAGAATGTAGTGTCCTTCTTTGTCTCGCTTAATCAGTGTAGGTTTGAATTATATTTGAACTGCAAAGAAGATAGATACTCCTGCTTTTTTACAGATTCCCATTGCATGGAGTATTGTTTTCCTCCCTTTAACTTTCAGTCTATGAGTTTCATTTTGAAGTAAATTTGTTTCTTGTATGCAGCATATTGTTGGATTTTGCTTCTTGACCCATTATGGCAGTCTATATCTTCTGATTGGTGAATCGAGACCATTAACATTGATGTTTACAACTGAAACGTATTGACTTATCATTGTCATGACTTTTTCTTTTTGTTCAGTTATACCCCTTTACATTTAATTTCTTGTCACAACAGATGGGTTCATTATGCTTTGCTTCCTGTGATTGTGATCCTCAAGGTCTGTTCCTAGGATATTGTGTAAAATTCTATGGAGTGCCGGTTTGGTATTCAAGAAGTTCCTAAGGTGCTCTTTGTCATGAAAGTATCTTATTTTCCAACCATTTTTGAAAGAGTTTTGCAGGGTACATTAATCTGGGTTAGAGGCTGTTTTCTTTTAGGGCTTGGAATATGTCACTCCAAGCTCTTCTTGCCTTGATGGTTTGTGTTGAGAAGTCTGCTGTGATTCTGATGGGCTTTCCTTTGTATGTGATTTATTTCTTTTCACTAACCACTTGTAGAACTTTGTTCTTCTGTTGTGTTTCTGAAATCTTAACAATTATAAGCCTATGTGTAGACATTTTTGATCAAGTCTATTTGCTATGCTCTATGCCTCACTTATCTGTATGTGAAGTTCTTTTCCCCTGCTTGGGAAGTTTTCTGCCATTACTTCTGTGAAGTGTTTTTTTTTTGTTTTTTTTTGTTTTTTGTTTTTTGTTTTTTTTTTTAATGTCACCTGCACTCTCTCCTGTTTCTTCATTGACCCCAGTCTTATGTTATTCTTCTTTGAATCGTCTAGCAGCTGCTGCATTGATTTTTCCGGTTCCCTTACAATTTTGAAGCAATTTTTCTTTTCCTGCTCACTAATTGCAATCTTATCTTCTATATCTGAAATCCTCACATTGGCTCATTCTGCTTTGTAGACTTTCAGTGGAGGTTTTCATGTCCTAGAAATCTATTTGCCTCTGTTTTATGGATTTCATTTGTTTCCTATGTTTGGATTCTATCATGTTCCTCAGCTTTTCACTAGACTTATTAATCATGTCTTGCACTATGAACACAATCTCTGCAGTTATTTGAGAAATTATTTCTGATTTCATTTTGTTCAGATACTTTTTTTTTTTTTTGCCAGTTCAGTGGTTCCAGGTTGTTGAGTTTCACAGTGTTCCATCTCATTTCCCTTTGTGGTTGCTGTAGGTGATCTAGAAGTCTGGTTTTGAGACTTATTTATGTGTCTTCTCATTTCTGCCCTGGGACAGTGCTGTTGGCTCCCGTGTGGCTCAGCTCCTCTGAGCTGGGAGAGGTGGGACAGTGGCTCAGAAGCCCCTTCCTCTGGGCCAGGAAGGGATGGAAGCCCATCAGCCCTTTTCTCTGAGCTCTAAGCTACAATTTTTTCAAGGTCAGTGTTTCTTGTCTTGATTTTCATTAAATAAGGAAAGAGTTTTAGCAGATCCAGTGGGAGGGGATGGTGAGTATCTCAGTGTTCTTATACCTGAGTTTTTCCCCTGTCTAATCACTTTGTTACATTTCTATCTTGAGTGGAAGGATGAGTACAAAGAGCATGATGCAGACAGCTGGGTCTTCTCACAGAAATACTTGGTATGCTTCTGCAGGTTGGACAGATCCAGTACCTGAGGTTCTGTAAATAGCACAGGTGGCTGGTAAGGTGAAACATGTCACACACATCCTGCTTTATGGTGCCTGCCTTTCTTTTTTAAGCTCGACATTATCTCAAATATTTTCAAAATATTTTGTCATTAAAAACTAGACTTCTAGTTTTTTTTTAGAAAGCATGAAATATACAACAATCTCAGCATGAAAAATAAAACAAACTTTTGCACCTCAGCTTAAGAAAATATACAGAGTCAATGAAAATGAGAGAATCCACAGGTTTGACTCCAGTTTAAAATTCATACACCAAATATGAATTAAGCTACTTTCAACTGATAGATTTCTATTTATGTTTTAATCTAGAAAAGCTTTGACTTGGAACTCAGAGAATCAGTTAAACATTATTTGCAAAGCTGCATTAATATTCTTGTTTCATAGACAGTAGATGATGGGGTTCACAAATGGGGGCACCATGGTGTAGAACACAGCAGTCAGCACATTCTTGAATGATGTTTTCTTTGCAATGCTCCCTAAGATAGCCACTGTCTCAGAAAGGAGAACCAAAAAGAGAATGACCAGTTGTAGGGTACAGGTGGATATGGCTTTGTTATGGGCTTTCATTGAAGGGGTCTTAAACACAGTTGAAAATATATTAATATATGGCAAAAACATAAATACAAAACACACTAAGACAAGACAAATACTGCAATGATTATAAATTCAGAATACTGTACATCTTCTAATGATCTACTCAGAATTTGGGGTACATCACAGAAATATTGCTGGATCACATTGGTCTTGGTGAAGGGAAGCCTGAACAGAGCACCTGTGTGGCTTGCAGAGTAGACCAGACCAGAGGCCCAGGAGCCAACTGTGGCCTGGTAGCACAAACTTGGTGTGATGATGATCCGGTAGTGCAGAGGTTGGCAAATGGCCATGTAATGGTCATAGGACATGACCACCAGGAAGGCAATCTCTACCACAGCAAACAGAGTAAACAGAAATATCTGGGTGGCACACTCTGTCAGAGATATGGTTTTCCTGCCCACCATGGAATTCACTACATATCTGGGAACAACAACTGAGATGCTGCCAAGGTCTATGAGGGCCACACTGCTTATAATATAGTACATGGGAAAGTGCAGATGTGTGCCTGTCACGATGACAATGACAGTCACAAGATTCCCTGTTAGTGCTCCCAGATAAATCACTATGAACAGCACACCTTGCAGAACCTGGAGCTCCCGGGAGCTTGCAACATCCATGAGGAGGAATTCTGTGAAGATTGTGAGGTTGACAATGTCTGCCCTCCTGCCTTGGTCTCTGCAGAGTCAGAGGTTACAGTGTGAAAATGATGCAGCAAGCAGAATATAGACAGCTCATTCAAAATATAATAAAATGTTGAGTTTGGCACCAGTGTATGGACTCTAATTGTGAAGTCAGTATAGAGCAAGTGGAGAAGTAGTGTTCTGAAATCCGATTAAAATACATAATTCCATTTTGATGATTTTCTCCAGACTTCTGATGTTTCAGTGGTTCTTACATTGAAACAATGTAGGATTTCAGCAATATAGTGATGAAAATGAAATCAAGCTGCACAAATTTTTCATTTATTGACTACATTTAAAATTCTTTCTAATCCTTTCTCGTCTTCTCAAGTGTTTTTTCTCATTTGCATAGTCTTTCCATGACTATCTCAGTGTTTCTTTGTGAGAGCTTCTATAGGAGCCTTGGGTTTGGGAAATTTCACATCTCCTACATATTCTGTAGCTGCCAGAGCTGTAGAATGACTGTGATGTGGTCCTTCTGTAGCTGATGCTCTCATCAGTTTTCCCTAACAGATCTAATGGGTGAAACTGAGCTTCCTTTGTCAAAGACTTTGATTTTAAGGACAACAGGCAGGCTATGCCACCACAGTCTCTCACTTCAGGAGATCCTCAGGACTTGTGTGTGAGCCCTTTCTTTCCCCTTTGCACCACTATCTATGCAAATGGGATTTCATTCAGGATGTAAAAATTCTATTTTCCTATTGGCAATGTATGGCCAGTTCCCTTCCTGTACTTTCTTGTCTACATAATTTTCATCTAAAAAAATTCACAAAAAAACATGAAACTGTTTGAAGTAGTTCTCCAAGCCACAATCTTATTTTAGGAATAGATTCTAATATTTGATGATGTTTCAACATTCTATCCAGACCTTACATCTACTTGCTTTTGTAGGTTTTGATAAAATATCCTTGTGCTAAAATAATTATTTTATTTTAATTTTTTTGCTTAAATTATTCTACTGAATAGTTTCTCTAGTATGATAAAATAATTATTTTAAATAGCTTTTACTTACTTTTGCTTGTTTTGAACCGTTTCAAATCATAAACAATCTGTTACAGATGATTTTTATACTAAAAATAGTTGTATTGAGGGTTTAGTTTTTATTATTTTATTTTCTTTGGTAAAAAAATCCAGAATTGAGGCATTACAATATTGAAAATATTACCATCAGCAGTTTTGTTAACACTTTAAACAGAATTAATTCACTTTACAAAAGCATTCACATTTTTCTGCCCTTTATATGCATAATAGTAATGATTTGCTTACAGTGATATTCTGTCTTTGCATGGTTTTACCTAAGTATTTTCCATGAACTGCTTTCCCTCCTCATCCTCTGAATTACCAGCAGTTTCTTCTCTTACCCTCATTACTCTACATGAAGAGAAAATCCTCTGGCACAGGATGTTACTATGGAAAGCAGTGCTAATTGACTAAGTTGCAAAAATTCTCAATAAGATATTGGCAATCAGAATACAGAGGGTCATCAAGAAGATCATACACCATGACCACTAATTTCCACAGTGGTTGCATTAGTTATATTTGCTGATGATATGATATGATACTCTATGATACTCTACTAGGGTTAGAGGTCCCATTTGACCCAGGTATTACCCTGCTGAGTATCTTCCCAAAAGAATTAAAAGGATCATACCACAGTGATATGTGTGCAACCATGTTCATAGTGGCACAGATTGTAATTGCTAATACTTGGAAACAGCCCAGTTCCACATCAACTGAAGACTGTAAATAAATTTTTTAATAAAAATGTTTAATAATTTTTTTATACTCATCCATAAAGAATGAGAAATGAGAGGCATTTATACCTCAATGGATACACATTTAGGTGATAGTCTTCATTGAAATAAATAGTACACATGTGTAAATACCAAATAGTTTCTCTGGTGTGAGTAACTGAAAGTGTAAACAAGGATCAAAATAGAAATGTAAAATAATAGAAAATGTAAAATAAGAACAAAAGGTGCAAAAGTGGGAGGAAGGTGTAGGGGAAAGGAAAGAAGGGAGTAGAATTAACATGAGAAAATGAAAAAATGCCAACAAAGTCTTTGTAAATAGAGAGGGTTGGAAATGTTGAATAGAGCACTGGGGAATGGGGAAAAATAAGAATCAAGATATATTATGTAAAGTTACAAATCTCCAATGATGAATGTCATTATATTTTGTACCTGAAATCTACAAATATAATTAATAATAAAATTTTAATATACAAATTCTGGTCAAAATATATGGTGAATCTCTAATTTTAAAAATACAGTAAAATTACATTGTCCTTCATTCTCATCAAAACACTCGAACTGGATTCCAACACACTCATCTCTTCATACCTGCCTCTTTCTGAAGCACTTTTAGAAGTCTCCTTTCCTGAGTGTCTTAGTAGTAATGTCACATCTATCTTGATGACTTGAATCTATTCATTGCACTTCCCTTTCATGGTCATTTTGATTTGGGGCTAGAGCTGGAAGTCACACAGGACCATGTGAGTGATCATGTGGGTGAGGATGCATCTTCACATTTCTATGAGCCTGCCTTTCCATTGGATGGCTTCCCTGAGTAGCATTCACTGTGCCTTTGATCACATCCATAGACAAACAAAAAGGATATGCAGATCTGCTTCAGAAAGTGGAAAGAACAAGGTGATTGTGTTCAAAGTGAGGGGTGTATTATGAGGAGATTAATCCCTGTAATAATTTTAAGATTAAGTACTTATATATTTTGATCATTTCTTATAATTTTAAAAATCATGGAATATTTAGTATGAGTTTAATGAGTAAATTAGTCATGAAGAAGGGCAGTGGAAACTTCACCAGAAAAAACAACTTGCAATTATTATATATAGAAATGATATCTAATTTATTCACTATTCCTATTATAAATAGTATTTAGGGTTATTAGTTTCACTTACTGAAGTTCTCATGACTTTTCTTGATAAAACAAAGGCTTACAAATAGGTCTGGTGAAATTTCTTTCAATGTCTTTTCTCCTAAACTTGAAATGCATCAAACACATGGAAACCATTACATGGGCCTGAAGTAACAGTTGGTAATAGAGGATTACTAACCAACAGAAATATAGGCAGGAAATATTGAAGGGTTTCTTCAGAGTATGGCAAAATTTTTTTCTTTAGGTGGTTTGTAGTTCATTGAAATAAAAAAAATTATGTAATTATTAAATGAATAATTAAACCATTGTGGGAATCAATCTATTAAAAAACTGTGGCTTTGGGAATGTGAATTATTGTAGAGCCTACAGTAAAAGAATTTATCTATGATATAAGATATCAATAGCTCATTGATATTGGTAATTTACAGCAAATGCTGTAGATCATGGTGTCATGCAGAGGTTGGTGACTACTGTTCTTGTGCTCTGTGTATAAAAATTTATTGGCCATATTATATCACAATGTCATGAAACTTTTAGAATCAGTTATATTTTAACTAAAGAAGTTGCAATAAAAAATGAATTAAAATTTTGAATTTACTTATTGGCAGTGAACTCCACTAACAGGATTGACTTGGAGCATTTTCATTGTCCATTATTTGTTATTTGAAATATAAAATAATAATAATATATGTTTTTCCAGAATTGAAAGATCCTTGAATAAATTATTATAAAATATTTTAAAAAATCAATCTTGAAATGAATGAGCATTACTTTTTATAAAATAAAGAGCAATGGTAGCATAGAATCTCCTGATTTTACCTAAAATATAAAATTTCAGCACTGCAGAAACCATTGTATGTATTTTGTTAAATTATTTTCTAAACATAATTACTGGAAGTGATGTTTTGCTTAGGGAAGTCTCCTTATTGTCCACAATTCACAAGGCAAATAATTTGATAAAATATATTCTTATTTATATAAACTATGATCAGTTAATAAAGAGAAATGGTTCATGTAAATAAATTTCATGTCAATGATTTTATCTCTAATAGGGAATAGGGGAATGGGAAGTTAGTTTTTAACTGAATCGAGAATGATCAGTTGAAATGATAAAGTTTAGGAATAAAGGGAATGTAAGCATGTCTCTCATAAAAATGCCAAAATTTTCTAAAATGAGTATTTTGATATAATTTCTCATACCCTAGGATAAGATTCCTTAATGTGAATGATGTGATACATCAGGCTTTCCATGATATGGTATTGTTTGGATTGTCTAAAATTTACTTTTGCATGAATAGGAATAGGAAAAGTAAAGTATGATTTAGAAGGAGCTATGCACTTTGTGTTTCATAATTCCTATGTCCTCTGCCATACTAGTACTTTCACTCTCTCTGTGTCTCCTGGGTCCAATCAGTCTACAGTTTTCTTTATGCATTGTTCATGAGTAATAATTTTATTTCTAATACAATCCTAATGAGAACGGAGAACAAAATTTGAGAGAAATTGTAAAAGACCTTGAGAAATCAATCAAAGCACCTGATAGATGATGCAAAGAAGAATAACTTAATACTGATTGGAGTCAATCAAGTAACAGGAGAGTGTGCAAATGACATAAAAAAACTGTTCACAGAAGTGATGGCAGTAAACATCCCAAGCAGGGGAAAAGAATTTGATGTAGACATAAGTGAGGCATATAGGACTCCAACTAGCCCTGATCAAAAAAATTCTAAACATAGGTATATAACTGTTATGGTTCCAGAAACCCAACAGAACAAATTTCTACAAGCCATTAGAGAAAAGAAACAAATCACTTACAAAGGAAAGACCATCAGAATCACAACAGACTTCTCAATGCAAATCCTCAAGGCAAGAAGAGCTCTGGGTGATGTATTCAAATCCTAAAGGAAAACAGCCTCCAACCCAGATTGATGTAACCTGCAATATTATCTTTCAAAATTGATGAAGAAATAAGATGCTTTCATGACATAAAGCACCTTAGGAACTTCATGAATATAAATCACACTCCAAAATATTTTAGACAATATCCTAGGAAAAGACAATGAGGATCACAACCAAAGGAGACAGAGCAGAATGAATCCATCAGGCACAACAAAAATTAAATGCAAAGGGGGAGAATCCAACAAAAAGAAAAAGTCATGACAATGATAAATCAATATGTATCAGTTATAACTATCAATGTTAATTGTCTTAATTCATCAATCAAAAGAAATAGACTGGCAGAAAAGGTCAAGAAGCAAGATCCAACAATATGCTGCATGCAAAAAAACACACTTAATTCAAAATGAAACACATAGACTTACAGATAAAGGGTGGAAAAAAATTGTCCATGCAACAGGAACCCCCCAAAAAGCAGGAGTAGCTATCCTCTTTGTAGATCAATGGGATTTCAAATCAACACTCATTAAGAGAGACAAAGGAACCTACATCATTGTAAAGAGAAGAATCCAAGAGGAAGAGATGACAATCATAAATATCTATGCACCAAACACTAGGGCACTCAACTATATAAAACTAATACTAACAGACATGAAAAGTCATATATGCACTAATACAATAATAGCAGGGGGACCTCAACACCCCACTGTCACAAATAGATAGATCAACTAGACAAAAATAAGTAATGACATAGTAGAACTCAGTCAAACTCTTGCAAAAATGAACTTATCAGATGTTTGCAAAGTGTTCCACACTAAAAAATCAGAATACACATTCTTTTCACCTGCACATGTGTTGCTCTCCAAAATAGACCACATACTCATTCATAGAAGATCTTTAAGTAATTGCAAAAGAATTAACATCATCCCCTGTAGATTATCAGACCATAGTGCAATGAAATTGGAGATCAATAGCCAAAGAAATGGCAAAAATTTTATAAACACATGGAAATTGAATAATGCACTTCTGAGTAACCAATGCAGCACAGAGGAAATTAAAGAAGAAAGCAGACAGTTTCTTCAATTAAATGAGAGGGACAACACAACATATCAGAAGCTATGAGACTGGTTGGAGTCAATCAAGTAATGCAAGAGAGTGCAGATGACATAAAAAACTGTTCACAGAAGGGAGGGCAGTAAACATCCCAAGCAGGGGAAAATAATTTGACATAGAGTTAAGTGAAAGCAGTCTTATGAAGAAAGCAGTCTTAGGAGGAAAATTCTTGGCAGTTATACTCAGGAAAACAGAGTGAGCCCAATTAAACAATCTGATGTTGAACCCCAAGCTTATAGAAAAAGAAGTGCAGGACAAACCCAAAGCTTGTAAAAGGGAGGAAATTATAAAGATCATAGCAGAAATCAATGCAATGGGGAATAAGAAAACAATGCAAAAATTAATGAAGCAAAGAGTTCGTTGTTTGAATGAATAAACAAAATTGACAAACCCTTAACCCACCTTATATGAAAAAGGAAACAAAAGGCCCAAATCCATGCAATTAGGAATGAAATGGGTAAAATTACATTGGACCCAGCAGAAATCCAGAGCATCTTCAATACTTACTTCCAGAACCTATGCATCAATAAGATGGAAAACACAGAAGAAATAAACAGGTTCCTAGATACATATGAATTACCAAAGTTGAACAAAGAAGACCTAAAAATTCTAAACAACCCAATATCAATCAATGAAATTTAAAGCATAATTAAAAATTTACCAAGAAAAGCCCAGGTCCTGATGGCCTCACTGCTGAATTCTAACATAGATTTAGAGAGGAACTACTGCCACTACTCTTTAAACTCTTCAATGATATTGAAAGAGAAGAAATACTCCTGAATTCATTCCTGGAAGCAAGCATCACCTTGATCCCCAAAGCAGAGAAAAACCCAACCGAAAAGGAGAACTATAGG
>NW_004624741.1:33575211-33587590 GCF_000247695.1 Heterocephalus glaber | reverse complement strand
AAACAATGCTGAGATTCCACCTCACTCCAGAAAGAATGGCTGCTATCATGAAATCAACCAATAACAAATGCTGTTGGGGCTGTGGGGAAAGAGGAACCCAGGTCCACTTTTGGTAGGAGTATAGACTGGTGCAAGCACTGTGGAAATCAGTATGGTGATACCTCAAAGGCCTAGGACTGGATGTCCCATTTAACACAGCTATTCCCCATGCAGGGTATCTTCTCTGAAGAATTAAAAGAATGATACCACAGTGATATATACGCACCCATGTTCATAGCAGCACAATTTATAATAGTTAAAACATGGAAGGAGCCCAATAGCCCATCAACTGGTGACTGCACAAGGAAGATGTGGGGTTATTTATAAAATGGCATACTACTCAGCCATCAAAAATGAGAAATTAGTGACATTTATTTCTAAATAGATGCACATTGAGGCGATGCTCTTAAGTGAAATAAATGGGAAACACGTATAAATACCAAATAGTATCTCTAGTATGAGAAACTGAAAGTGTATATAAGGACTAAAAGGTACAATAGATAATGTGAAATAGGAATAAAATAGGCAAAGGGGAAGGTGAAGTGGGAGTGGTAGGGGAAAGGAAAGAAGGGAATGGAATTAATATGAGAAAATGGAAAAATGAAAACAAAGTCTTTGTAAATAGAGATCAATGGAGGTTTTGAAGAGAGGGCATGGGAAGTGGGAAAAATAAGAACTAAGTGAGATTATGTAAAGATGCAAATTTCCAATGATGAATGTCATTATATTGTATACCCGAAATGTACTAATAAAATAAAAATTTAAAAAACCAAAATAAGCACAAGTAAACAAATTAAATATTAAACAATAATTAAGAACAATGGGATTTTACCAAAAGATAAGAAAGCAAGCAGAAGGGAATGCTGAGTAGAAAGTTGGCACTTCATTAAATATGATAATCTATTCTGAGGAGAAGCTTGCAAGTATGAAAAATACTTCAATGTTTCTCTCTCTCTCTCCCACTTTCTTCTTTTTGTACAGTGCACAGACAAGGCTATAAAACATGGAAACAGCCTTTACACTGCCAATATAAAAAAGAGTTTTTACTTCCTACATAACATAGCATCTTCCATAGATGATTGTGTAAAGGGAGAAATAAAAAGCTCACACACAGGGCTGGAAGAGTATCTGAAGTGAGAGAGTGGTGCAGCATGACTATCCAGGTGTCATTTGAATCAAAATGATCATCAAACATGACCAGGTTCATGTATTAGATATGTTAGGGGAAAACTGATGAGAGCATCATGTATAAGACAGGCTGCATCAGTCATGCTCCAGCCCGGGACCTAGAGAATGGGGAGCAGATGTGGGATTTTGAATACCTGGGGTTGTTACAGAAGCTCACATGGAGTAGTTGAGGGATAGCCCCCAACACTGAAGCTAATGGGGAAAACACTTGAGGTGTCCATTAGGACTATAAAACACTTAAATAGTTCAAATATGTAAAAGATTGCTGGGACTTGGATGCACTTTAATTACTTTATTGATTACTTCTCCCATTTGATGATTATACAATATAATAGAATATGTATCCACAGTTTGGGAAAGGAAAATGAAATGGGAAATGTGCATTCTCTGCATGTCAAGATAACTATGTCCATTTACTCTATCCTAAGTTCCTGATTAGAAGCCATACTGTAGTTCTCATGAGTGGTCTACACTCTACTGGTAACATCAACGTATCACTTTAACTTGTGATTCTATAGAGACCATGGCAGGTAAGCAGGCATGGATAACCTCATCATGTTCACAGAATTCCTCCTCCTTAGTATTGCAAGCTCCCAGGAGCTCCAGGTTCTGCAAGGCTTCCTGTTCTTAGGGATTTATCTGGAAACACTAACAGGGAATCTAGTGACTGTCATTGTCATTGTGATAGACACACATCTGCACTCTCCCATGTACTTTTTTATAAGCAACGTGGCCCTGCTAGACCTCAGCAACCTCTCAGTTATTTTTCTTTAAAATCTCAGTTATTGTTCTCAAGGCCATAGTGAATTCTATGACAGGCAATAAGATGATATCCTTGAAAGAGTGTGCTTCACAAATTTTCCTGAATATCTTTTTGGATCAGTGGAGATTTCCCTCCATGTGGTCACGTCCTATGACCACGCTATGAACATTTGCCACCATCGGCACTATGGCTCATTATCACCCCGAGTCTGTGCTTCCAGGCCACATCTGGCTGCTGGGCCTCTGGTTTGATCTACTCTGGTAGCCACACATCTGCTCTGTTCAGGCTTCCCTTTACCAAGACCAAAGTGATCCAGCAATATTGTTGATATTCCTCAAATTTTGAGGATATCATCCTCAGATGTCCAGTTTTCTGAATTTGATTGTTATAAGTGTTTGCCTTGTCTTATTATGTTTATTGTATTGATGTTCATGTCATATGTTACTATATTTTCAACTGTGCTTAAGATGCATTCTGTGAAAGCCCTTAACAAAGCCATATCCACCTGTACTCTGAAGCTGGCCATTGTTTTTTTGGATCTTATTTCTGAGTCAGTGACTGTTGTAGGGCCCACTGCAAAGAAACCATCCCTTAGGAGTTTGCTGACTGCCATGTTCTACACCATGGTGCCCCCATTCATGAACCCCATCATCTACTGTTTATCCAACAGGGATATCCATGCTGCTCTGAGAAGAATGTTCAGTAAATAATCTGAGTTCCCACACAGGGGTTTTCTCAATTAAAATATGACTATAAATCTATCAGTTGAAAGTAGCTTAATTCATATTTGATGTATGTTTTTAAGCCTGGAGTCTAGCCTGTGAATTATCTCGTTTCATTTGTCTCTGTATTTTGTATGCATTTGTTATGTTGAAGTAGAAATCATTGCTTTATTTTCATGCTTAGTTTGTTGTATATTTCATGGTTTCTGAAATGCTATAATTCTGGTATATGCTAAAAAGATGTTTGAAAATATTTAGGATAACTTTTAGCTAATAACAAAGGAATTTTAAGGAGCAGGGTATGCAGCATGAGTCCCAGATGTTTGTGTTATTGTGAGAAAAGAACCTCTGGTGCTGGATCTGACCAACCTGGAGAAGCACACTGAGTGGTCCTGTGAGAAGACCCTGGTGTCTGCACTGTGCTCTTTGCACTCGCTCTTCCACTTAGGCTGGGATAAGTGACAGCATGTTTAGACAGGGGGACAACTCAGGCCTGAGGGCACAATGGGATGATCAGCACTGAGATCCTTTCCACCACCTTCTGCTTTATCATCTAAAATGCTTTTGATGCATTCCATGAAAACTAGGGCACAAAATAATTGACCTTCAAAAAATTGTAGTTTGCGAGTGTTTGGTTTCTCCCTGTGTTCTAGATGAAAAGATGCAGCCATGCTAATTCACTCAAACAACTAGATAAGGAAGGCAATGAGTTGAATCACAGTGTGGAGATGGAATGATGACTGCTATTGGGATTTGCTTGGATAGCAGCAGGTGATTTTTTTTACTGAGTGGAACACTTTTCTCATCAAATAGATTCACTCAAAATGGAAAATGTTTTATTTTTCTCACTCTTAAGAGCCAAACCTGCCTTCTGGTGACTATAGAAAATATTAGCAATTTTCTATTTCAGAACTGAATTCAAACTTCCCTCCTTTTTCATCTAGAAGCACCATCTGGGAAAACCTCAGTATTGAGGCTCTGGTGACCATTTAGGCCTAGTCCAGCACTGGAACCACAGGAACATCAGGCTCCCTGTGTCTCCATATTTATTGATTCTCACAGATGCAAGTGTTGTTTGGCCTGATGGACTTCCTGTCATCCAGAGTTCACTCCCTTGTGAAGGTCTGCACATGGCTCACCCTCCTCTGATGCCTGAGATACCTCAAATTTCATTATTTTATCCCTGAGTAGGCTACATCTGTTCTCCACTTTTCTCTAGGTATAGGTGACATTGAGAATTCTGTGAGTGTAAGGTGCAACTCTTGATTCGATTTCTGCATTTGTTGTGAAATATTTGCCCCAACCAAGCTAACCAACATATCCACATTTCTTTTCAAAATATGTCTGTACCTCGGTCATTTTCATAGAAGTTTTTGAAGGGAAAAATCATTTTCAAATTTATATGTAAGTAGCACTCATACCAAGGTAGGGAGTTAACAGTTCTGAATCTCTGAATAATTATATGAATTTATTTTGCCCAATTACTTTATTTCCATCTAAATTTATATGTAGACTTTCTGTCCAGATATTAAAAATATTTGAATGAACAACTAGATTCATTTCTAATTTTCAGTGTTAACTTCTAGAATTGTGTCACTCTAGTTCTTATTTGTGTTGACTTTCTACTTAAAACTTATTTTTTATTAAGGAATTTAAGAAATTCCATTTTAAATTTGTGTTTGTGTAGTTTCAGATAATGTACTATTATGCCTTAAAATTTTTCACTAATTTTTAAATTTCTAATCTTTTAATTTTTAAATTAATTTTCTAATTTTGTGATTTTTAAAATTTTTCTAATTAGAAAATTTTTTTAGTTTTTGTAAATTTATTTGATTATTTTTCATTGACAAACAACAATTGTATATACTTACAGTATCGAGTGTAATTGTCTGATTTAAGTTTTACACTGTGGAACATTTAATTCAGCCTAATTAAAAAATTTATCACCCATTATGTTTACCATTTTGGGATTTGAAAATCTGCTTATTTCAGGAATTGAAAACTATATAATGCATTATACTTATAATGCTCTTTCTGTGCAATAGATCACTAAACCTTGTTCTTTCTGTTTCACTGAAATTTTATGTAGTTTAGTCAATATTTTCCCATTTCAATTAAACCCTCTCTGCAAGGATATAGTAAAATTGATTTTACTCTGTAAATCTATGAATTCAAAAATATTAGATATCACATATACATGAGCTCATTGAGTGTCTACCTGTTCCGGGCTTCTGTCACATAGAAAAATGTCCACCAGGTACAGCCATTTTCATCCAAATCAAAAAACTTCTCCCACTTTTAAGACTGTATAATTTTCCACCCAGTGTATATGTTACATTGTCTTACTCATTATCTGTTGAGGGAACATTGTTTGCTTCCATATCTTAGCTATGTGAACAATGAATCCATAAAGAGAGCCCATATATTCCTTCAATAGATTGATTCCAGTCCTTAGATTCAGGGGAGGGGATTCCTCTAACATATGGTAACCCTGTAGTTAGTGTACTGAGTGACCTCCACGCTATTTCCCATGATGGGTGTGCTAATATACAAACCCACCAATGGGGCCCATAGTGACTCTACTCTACACCTTACCTACACTGTCACCTTTCATCTTTGTGACAATAGCCATCTTAACAGATTTCAGAAGATGTCTCCTTGCAGGATTAGTTTACATTTCCTGATGACTGGTAGTGATGAGATGTTTTCCATGTATCTATTTGCCACTTTATGTCTTCTTCCGAGAACTGTCTATGTAGGTGCTCTATCCTCTTGGACTGGATTATTTGTGTTCTTCATATTCAGTTGCTTTAGCTCCTTATACCTTTTCACATTAGTCACATCTCAGTATATGGAGTGCAAGTACTTCCTTCCATTCTGCAAGTTGTTCCTTTACTCTCTATTTTTTCTTTGTCATGAAGAAAACTATCTAGCTTAATGCACTCTAATGTAAAATTTTGCTAAATTGTGTTACTGTCTCAGATTAGCAGACACATCCAAGAAGTTTTTGCCCAGCTGAATGAGGGAAGTAATTCCTCTATGTTCTCTTCTAGAACTTAAACAGAACAAGGTCTTAGAGATCAAGTTTTTGAATGATTTTTGTATGTAATATCAGATAAGCATCCTGCTTCCTTCTTCTAGGTGTAAATATAAAGAGTTTCAATATCATTCTTTGTTCTGTGTTCATGGTCCTTTGTAATAGTTCAGTTGATTTTGAGTGAGGGTTTACTTCTGTCCCTCAGTCTCCCTTGAACTATGGGTCAATATGAGGCAGGAGATTACAGCATAGCAAATGGGCATTTGGCCATGACCTGTATAATGGCTCCTATCTAGAAGTCCTCCAAAAACCTCAGTCATAGGTGGAGCTTTCTGAGGTGGCTGGATCTAGAGTGTTTCATGCTGGGATTAAGCATGTGATGCTGGGATCAAGAGTGGGTGATTTCTAAATTAGTTTGGCATAGTTGATTGGTTCCACATAGCTCTGACAGTGGATTATGGGAAGGCACTCCTGGGAGTAAGTGTCCCCTGCCCTAAGGATGGAAAGGTGGGATAGAATATAAGGGACAGGGATAAGTCCACTGTGGTTGCTTGTAGCTTGATGCTTATCACTTGCTGGCTTCTGCTTTGCTGACCTCTGTGTTCACGAACTCTTTTCCTCTGTGATGCCTCTTTGCCATGCTACCATGCCTTGGAGCCAGCCAACTATGAACAGAAACCACTACAAACTGTCAGCTACAGTAAACATTTCTTCCTTTCACTTTGAGTGTCTGGGATTTTGTCCCAGAAATGTGAAAAGTAACTAAGACAACCTGTCAGTCAAGGAGACCTGTCACTGTGGCCAGGGCCTGTGTGCAGAAGAACTCCAAGCCCTGCATAGAACACCCATATCTGACTTCAGAACAGCAGTGTAAAAGACAATGGCCACTGGGCTCAGGAACACTCTCTTCTTTCTATTACTGTGGCCCACCCTGTGTGCAGGACACATTTTTTTTTCCATACTTCTTCAGAGCACATTTTTTCTCCCTTATTTTCTCCCTTCTTTTAAAATGTAAGAAATGAAAATCTCAGTGTTCTTTAGTTCTCCAATCCAATTGACTGAACAGGTCAACAATAGCCTGCAAGGGAACCCTAGGATTCAATAGTGAATATAACTGTATTTTATGCTACTTTCAGGCTATTTGTGTTACTGTAAATTTGTACTAGACTTTGAAGTCAGGTAGTACAATGAGTCCAGCCTTTTTACCTTTCCTCAGCATTGGTTTTGATACTTGAAATCTTTTATGGTTACACAGAAATTTATTTATTTTTATTTTTTGGTACCAGGGATCAAACTCGGGTCCTTATGCTGGCAAGGTAGGTGGCAAAACCACTGAGCTAAATCCCCAGGCCTCCATAGAAATTTAAAATTGTTTTTCATGGGAAATAATATTCACATTATGAAAAGAACTGCATTGAATCTGTAGATGGTTGGAAAGCATGGACATTTAAACAATTTTAACAATTCCAATTCTTACAATCCAGGAAGACAAGGGCCTTATTTATTTGTGTCACCTACAATTTCTTTCAGCAATATTTAATTTTCTCAGTATTCACATCTTTCTCATAGGTCATAAAAAAACTTTTACTCTTTAACCACCTTATTCCTTAAAATTATTAAAGACTCTCAGGGTAAGGAGTGATATGGGCAGATTTTCATTTTTCAAGATTACTGTGGCTGTGGAATGAAGAATATTTTGAAGGAGACAAGGATGGAAATGGCGAGGAGTGGCTGAGTTTACCATGATAATATTGATATGACAGTATCCTGTACCATGGCGTAGTTGCACAATTAGGGAGAAGTGGATGGATTGAAGGGATACTGAGATTACAAAATCCATCGGTCTTTAACTGGACTAAATGTGAAGCATAAAGAGGAAGAAGCTAAAGATTGAAGAGGTAATAAGCCATCAGATGGATTTAGAAAGAAATGGTAACTGAAACAAGAGAGCAGTGTGGGTAGAAGGATGTGTTAGAGAGGATGAGTGGAGGAATGAAGCAGGAGATTCCTTGAGGTTTCTGGAGCTGGAATATCTGATAATTTCAGGAAGGGTAGAAAAGGAGGGAGTGGGAAGGTTTGCTGCCTCATGGAAGGCAGTGTACACCTTGCCAAGGAATTTAAACTTGTCAAAGTTAAAGGATGAGACACAACAGAAAGATTTAGGGAAGGAACTTAGGAAGGGACCAGGATCACAAAGTGAATTCTCTGAACAACCTCATAGATTAGAGGAGAGGAACCCTGGACTGTGATGGAGACCAGGTGGTAAGTGAAGGTGAATGTCAGGTTAAAAACAGAGGAGTGACTTCAATGTAGATAGAAAACAGACATTGTACTACTCTGGGCATGTTATGCCTGATGTGGCCAGGAAGTGTGAAGTGTGTGTGTGTGGAAATCAGGGAAAGAAGTCAAGATTGAAATTGAAGATTCAAAAATTGAGTGAGGGGGGGCCAGAAATAAAGATAAGCTCAGCATGGGGCTGTGGGATCTGAAAAGCACCTCCAGCAGGACAGAGATGACCAACGTTCAGGAGTTGGCAGAGGAGGAGCTGAAAAGCAGGAGAAGAGGGAAACCTGGGCTTGGAGAATGTGCCAGGGAAAAAAACCAAGGAGCTTTTAGAATTTGTCAGGGTGCTAGGTGTTAGAGAGAAACTGGATAAATATTAAAATTTCACTATTGACTTAGGCAACTAACAGGTCATCAGAGAGGAATTTTTAAAGGGAGGAGAATTGGAAGTTCCCTGTGAATGCAGGCATCATCAGTGACAGCCCTGACCTTGCTTAGCTCCACTTGTGCAGAGCAATCAGGTCACCTTGGAGGTGTGGAAAACAGCACAGAAGGAGATTTGGATGTTCTGTGGGACCAGACATCATGACCCATCAGAGCCCTACAGGCCAAGATGGCAGACATGGTTTCTCCTCTTCTTACACACTGAACACACTGGTCTCTGTCAAGGGTACGGGTTCCAATTACATACTTAACTTTCACCTGCATGAATGTGCAAGTGTCTATCTAGCTACAGTAAGTAGATATAGATCAAGATAGATATGGAGAGAAAGAGAGGATTCACCTCATGCCAAGATCACAGGGAAATTTATAACATTAAATACATATATTAGAAAAGAAAAATGGAGCCACTGGTGTAGCCATATGGGCATATTGCCCCAGGCTGACTGAGGACCCAGTCTGTCCAGCTTGCCATGTGCACTCACAACCAGGACCCTGTGAGGAAACCCCAAGGAATGGCTACCAGTCACCAGCATAGCCCTGTGGGCACCTACAACAGCAGCCCCCAATCTGGGCTCTTGACTGTGAAGTTACTTGGTTCCACACTACAGAGGCACAGTGGTACATAAAGACAATTTTCCTGAGCTACAGAAGTGAACAACAGAGAGAGAAGGCTTCTCTCAGGCTCCCTGATGAAAATTGAAGCCCATGGAGAAAGTGAAGAGAATCTGCAATAAAGGCTCACCAGACCACAGTACTTGGTAAGTTGGAGGGATAATCACCTCCCATCAGAACCTGGACTATCTTCAGGGGAAAGGCAGCTGGAACCTGCAATAGAAGCTTGCACAGTTCAACCCTGCATGAGGACAGGGAGCTCAACTTGTGACTTGCAGCAAGAAATTTGCCTGAATCTCATGGGTCTGTGACTGGGTTACTGAGACTCATTGACTTATAACTGCACACTGCTGCCCACATTGTCTATTGTGACAGCAGAGACATACCTTGAAGGAGGCCTTTCATTTTTATCTTTTATATGTTATTTTAAAAATTAGCACTATTTTTGCTATTATTTAATTTTTTTTCTTCTTTTTCTGATCTTTTAAAATTTTTCTTTTTCTCTTTTTTTTTCTTTTCTCTTTTCTTTCTCTCTCTCTCTCTCACTACCTTCGTGTCCCACTTTGCTCTTCATCTCCCTTTGTGTTCCTTTTCAGGCCCTAATTCATATTTCTTCTTTATTTTTCTTTTCTTTTTTTCCTTCTCTCACGTGTGTCCTCTGGCCTCACTGCTAACATTCCCCAATCCTTCTACCAACCTATCCCTTCCTCCCAAACTCCTTCTAACTCCCCAACACAAAGGGTAAAGCTGCTATATTGAAGAATTTATTCATTATAAATGTTTGTTGGGTTGGTCCTTGATTTTTATTTAATTCACACAGTTAAAGGTGATAGATAATTTCCACAAATCGTCATTTTCTAAGAGGTACTTGATGTTATTGTGTTTCTGATTTTACCACTTGGGCTAAGGTATTGTTATTGATCTAATCAGGTGTCACACCTGGTATAATGAAAATGAGACAACCTCAGAGCCCTTAGAGACTCAAAACCTAAAGACAAGATATATCTGGAAGAAACCTCTGGAAACAATCATTCCATAAGGGTTCTGAATACATCAATAAAGATACTTACAATAAGTGTATTCAAAGTATCAACCCAGGAAGTAAACCAAGGACAGTACCTAAAACAAAAATGAGACGACATTTAAGTAAGGCATAAACTCAGACTTCCACTGCATAAAAGGCAAGTTCTGGGGAAAATGAGGTGGAAAAATCTGATAACCACCTGGACACCCTGAACTGATAGCAAAGAATGTAACAAAACAGATGAATGAGGCTCTAGAAAAAGTCAAAACCAAAATAATCTCCCAGATAACTACAGAGATGGTGAGAAGAGTGAAAGACATGATTAGAGTCTCTAGAAGAGAAACAGATAAAAAATAGATAACCTCAGAAACATGCTGGAAGCCATGAATGCACCACATAAGAATGAAATGGAAACCATGATCGCTCAACATAAGAAAGAAATGGAGTCCATGAAACAGATTAAAACAGATATTCAGGAGATTAAAATCTCCATTGAAAGCATGCAGAGCAGATTAAGGGAATCTAAAGATAGAATATCAGATATAGAAGATAGGATTGTGGTTAAGGCCCATGAAACAGAGATTTCTTAAAAATAGTAAGGGACCACAAAAAATCAATCTAACAGCTGCTAGATGATGCAAAGAAGAATAACATATGACTTATAGGAGTCCACGAAAAACAGGAGAAAGTACAATTGACATTAAAAAAGTTCACAGAAGTAATATTAGAAAACTTCCCAGACAGTGGTGGGGAATTGGACATACAGATAAGTGAGGCATATAAAACTCCAGCTAGCCATGATCAAAAAAACCAAAAAAACAAAAAAACAAAAAGCAAAAAACTACACCAAGACATGTAGTAGTCAAGATCCCAGAAACCCAACAGAACATAATCCTGCAAACAGGTAGAGAAAAGAAACAAATCACCTACAAAGGAAAGCCCATCAGAATCACAGCAGACTTCTCAACACAAACCCTCAAATCAAGGAGAGGCTGGAGTGAACTATTATAAGCCCTAAAAGAAAATAACTTCCAACATAGAATGGTGTATCCTGCAAATTTATCTTTTAAAATTGATGGGGAAATTAGATACTTTCATGACAAAGAACACCTGAGAAATTTCATGAACACTAAACCAGCACTCCAAACAATTCTAAGCAATATCCTAGAAAAAGAAAATGAAGGTCACAACTCCATGAGGCCCAACAGAGGGAAGCCAACAGGCAAGGTAAAAAACTAAAGGGAACGGGGTAAAAATAAGAAATAAAAGAGCCAACAACAGTAAAACATCATGACAAGAATGAGTCAAAATCTACCAATTATAACTATCAATGTTAATGTCCTCAATTCACCAATCAAAAGAAATACTGACAGAATGGTTTAAGATGCAAAATTCACCAGTATGCTCTATACAAGAAACTCATGCTACCGAGGTCCTGAGTCCCGCAGAAGAGGCCGAATCACTCTGCTGCAGACAGGCAGGTCTGCCCATGCCCTACCTAGGTCCTGAGTCAAGTGGAAGACATCAAATCACCCTGCTGCAGACAGGCAGCGACCTGATTCCACACTACAAAGACTCAGAGGACACCAGATCACCAGACCAAGGTACTGAGTCCTTCTGTTCCTGGCCAAGAGGTAGGGGCTTCTGAGAAGATGTCCCACTGCTCCCGGTCCAGAGCAAGGGGCTTCCCGGTCACCATCCCTCCCACCACTCCCAGCCCAGAGGAAAGGGCTTTTGGGCCACCTTATGTTCCTCTGCTCCTGGCACAGAGGAAGGGGTTTCCAGGCCACCAGCACTCCCACCACTCCCAGCCAAGAGGGAGGGGATTCTGAGCCACCATCCCACTGCTCCTGACCCAGAGGAAGGGGTTAACCAGCCACCATCCCTCTGGCTGCTCCCAGCCCACAGGAAGGGGCTTTTGGGTCACCATACTTACCGCTGCTCCTGGACCCTGTCCCACCTCACCCAGCTCAGAGGAGGTAATCCGTGCAGGCACAAACAGCCCCCGAACACAGTTGAAATGAGAAAACATGTAAATAACTCTCAAAACCAGACTTTCAGATCACCTACAGCAACCCCAAAGGGAAATGAGATGGAACACTCTGATACTCAACCACCTGGACCCAATGAACTGGCAAAAAAAGGGGACATGGAAAAAAAGAAATCAGAAATAATTTCTCACAAAATAGGAGAAATTGTGCCCCTAGTGCAAGACATGATTAATAAATCTAGAGAGGAGCTGAAGAACATGATGGAATCCCAACATA
>NW_004624741.1:33537991-33570899 GCF_000247695.1 Heterocephalus glaber | reverse complement strand
TGATGAATGTCATTATACTGTATACCTAAAATGTACCAATGATTAGAATGAATAATCGATAATGCAAAATACGAAGAAAAGGTCCAAAGGGGCAGTGGTAGTTGGAGGGGCAGGGGAAAGGAAAGAAGGGAAAGGAAAAAATGATGACAAATGAAAAAACTGGAAATAAATTCTTTGTAAATAGGCAAGAGTGGAGGGCATGAAGGGAGGGCTAGGAATTGGGAAAAAATAAGAACCAAGATGCATTATATAGAGGTACAATTCCCAATGAGAAATGTAATTGTGTTGTGTACCTACAATGTACCAATAAAAGAATTTAATACAAAAAAAAAAGAAACTCACCTAACTCAAAAAGAAATTCATAGACTGAAAGTAAAAGGATGGAAAACAGTTCTCCATGCAACGGGAACCCAGAAAAAAGGAGGGGTAGCAGTCTTCCAGAATAAGTAGATTTCAACCCAAATCTAATTAAGAGAGATAAACGTGGTCACTCCATCCTTATGAAGGGAACAATCCTAGAGGGAGAGATGACAATCCTAAATATATATGCACCAAATATGAATGCACCCAACTATACAAAACAAATATTAATGGATATGAAAAACCAAATAAGCACTAATACAATTTTAGGGGGGACCTCAATACCCCATTATCTCAAATAGACAGATTGTCTAGATAAAAAGTTAACAATGAAATTCTAGAACTGAAGGAAGCTATTGAACAAATGGACTTAATAGATGTTGACAGAGAGTTCCACCCCACGAAGTCAGAATGAACTTAATTTTTGGCTGCACATGTGTCATTCTCCAACATAGACCACATGCTATTTCATAGGACATGTCTAAGTAAACATAAAAGAATTGAAGTTACCTCCAGTATTTTATCAGACCACAGTGCAATAAAATTGGAGATCAATAAAAAAAGGAACAGCAAAACTCCCACAGACACATGGAAATTGAATGACAGCCACCTGAACAACCAATGGGTCACAGAGGAAATTAAAGCAGAAATGAGACACTTTCTACAAGTAAATGATAATACAGGAATCTATGGGACACAATGAAAGGACTTCTACGTGGGAAATTCATAACAGTGAATGCCCATATTAGGAAAAGAGAGACAACTCAGATAAATAACCTCATGCAGAACCCCAAGCTCCTAGAAAAAGAAGAGCATAACAAACCCAAAGATCATACAAGGGAGAAAATTATAAAGATGAGAGCAAAAATCAATGCAATGGAGAATGAGTGAATGATAAAAATAATTAATGAATCAAAGTGTTGGTTTTTTGAAAGAATAAATGAAATTGATAAACCTTAACCAACCGTATCCAAAAAAAGGAAAGAAAAGGCTCAAATCCATGCAATTAAGAATGAAATAGGAAGAACCATTGTGAATTCAGTTTTTAATACCAGCAGACAGACTAAAAATAGACACAGATGTGGCTGTGAACAAGACTTTACAGAGGCCTTAAAACCCATAATGCACTATCACATTCAGATCCAGAAAATAGGAGAGGAAACACATTGCAGTTCATTTTATAAGATCAATGTGATTAGGATACACAAACCAGACAAAACCCAACATAAAGCCTGGAGTGTTGGTGCACAACTGCAGTCCCAGCCCATGGGAAAATGAGGCAGGAGGCTCACTGCAAGTTTGAGGCCAGCGTGCACTACATAGTGGTTTGAAGGCCAGCTCCAACTTCATAGTGAGACCCTGTCTCAAAAACTTAAGAACAAAACTACAACATAAAGAAGAAAACTATAGATCAATACTCCCCAGGACTATATACTCAAAATCTTCAACAATATTAGGGAATCTAGCCGACAATATAAAAAAGAATTCTAAATCATGACACATGGGATGTTTCCCTAGGAAAACAATGCAGATTCTGTATCTCAAAAGCAATCCACTGTAACAAACAGGCTAAACAAGAAAAACAAACTTAAGAAAAACTTTCTACATCAAGTATTTTCTGACAGCCCCAGAGAAATAGAAACTTCAGTCTTACAGGTCCACCAGTCCCACCCTTTGCTGTATGCTCAGGTGTACATGTTTTATCTTCTATGTTACAGTCATCACCATGTTGTTTATTATTACCTTGTGTAACCTTGTTACATCCTTTACAGAAGCTAGAATAAAAATCTAGGGCAAATGTAAATTTATAAAGTTTCCCTATTAACCTATTTAGTGAAATTGCTTTTGAAGCCACCTTAGAGAATAAAGAAAATGCCCTGTGCAATTGTACTGCCTCTGGATTTGTTATGAAATTTCCTATTTTCATTTGTTTCTTATGAATTCAGATCATGTCTGAGGTCACCTGCCTTGACCCCAAATAACTTCCTTTAGTGTTTCCTGAAAGAAAGTTCTGCTACTAATTAACATTGTCAGCTTTTGTTTGCCTGTCCACATGTGTATTTGCCTCTCATGTTTACACTGTAGAAATGCAGTTTTTCCCCAGAGGTGAGGCTTTTTTACTTTGAATGGACCAACAACATCTCTCCCTGCCTTTGTCTCCTCCACTTCTGGTGAGAAGTCAGATGTTCTTCTGAGGCTTCACTCCCTGTGCTGTGTGATGAGGAATCATTTTCCTCTTGCAAGGCCCAGGATTTCCATCACCGATTTTCAGTGTTTCTACTGTGCTGTGTTTAGAGCCTGCCTGGAGTTTATTCCAATTCTTGGATGGGTAAATTAATGTTTTTCAATAAATTTGGGTGTTTTCAGCAGTAAGCATTCACTTTGAATTTTTTATTTTTACATGTTTAAGTAGCTTTCACATTTGCTCTCACATTTCTCTGCAGGAAGAGCTCCTGGGGAAATGTCCAGTGAAGCCCTCCCAAATCAGAGCCTAGTCACCTTGGAGTCAGGGGGTCAGGTGCTTCTGTGAAAGCCCGACTGACTCTGCAGCTCACTGAGTCCCAGCCCAACCCTTCTCATGGGCTGTGCAGAGCTTGTGTCCTAGTCCCCTGAGATGAGGGCCAGGCATGCTCCTCCAGGGGCCTTCCCCTCCAGGGGCCTGCCTCACAAAAACCCATTTAAACTCCTGCCACTTCTGACTGGAGCTCCCTCCATGCCAGGGACCTGAAATGCACAGGATCTGGAGGAATCCAGTGCTCTTTCATGGCCTGGGCTCTCTTCCTCCTTTTTTCAGGTTTGTGTCACTCTTTGTCCTTCTCTCTGCCCAATCTCCCTGGAAGGGTAGAAGCCCACACTGTCATACACCTCCAGGAGTTTGCAGAGTTGCTGATCTGCCCTCAGAGGCATGAGGTCTTGGGATTTCCAGTTGTGTGTTTCATTTGCCCAGTGACACCTCCGTGTGCACAGTTCTGTTACCAATGTCCCTCTGAAAGACCGGCCGCAGCCCTCTCTGAGCTGCCTCCCCATCAGCTGCATGGTCCTCTGCCCTGCATTTCAGACCTGTGCAGCAGCCTCCTCCAGGCAGTGCTGAGCCCTGCATCATGCTGTTAAGATGCTTCTGGGTGTGCTGTCCCAGATGCTAGGCCCTGTTTTGGGTATTCTCAGTGGGAAGTGGGGAGAAACTATATCCTATGCCATCCTCACACCCATGCTGAACTCCGTCTTGTACAGCCTGAGGAACAAGGATTTGGCTGGGGCACGGAAGAGAGCCCTGGGGAGGCTCAGGGCTTCCAAATGCATGTGCCAAGAGGCCTTCTGTGTGTTAGCTCAGTCCCATGGGCATGGGGATGGGGACACCTTCTCAGGGTGGCCATGTTAAGCTGTAGGAAGAAACAGAAAAAATGGTTGCAGTGGACAGGAAAGCAAACATTGAGAAAGCCTGCCTTCTTAACCCCTATTCTTTCATCTCTTCTTTCTTATATATTCCCTTTTCCTACCCTGTTCACATGTATGCAAATTAAATATATAGTGGCTTCCACAAACACAAATGAGAAAATTTTTGCCCAGAACTTTTGCCTCTTGGAAGTACAAGTCTCTCAAAACTTCTAATGTCATGGACAATATCAAGAGTTGCAGGAGGGAAGACAGGACTTATGGTGCCTGTGTATAAATCCAGCTTACCCTATAAAGAGATGGGGAAAGCTATCTTCCATGACAGTGTCTCAGCAGATTTGATGAGCTGTCTTGTGCTCCCATCATATGGAGGAGAAAAAACCCAAATTTTGTCCAGCACCTGGTTCTCTATGGATGAGCCACCATAGTGTTATTGCCACAAAATACAGTCTGGATTGTGACATAACAAAACCTAATAGTGAAATCTCTGCCACCTTGACAACAGCAATATGATCAGCAACACTAGTAGCAACAAAGACAAAGTGATATTGACATGCCCTAAGAACAAGTACTGTACAGTTAATTATAATTAATGTTTACAAAGAAAAAATTATTTTTTATAATCATAGTGCAAACACCAAGACAAATCAAATGTTACCACATAGTAAATAGCTGCTTAATTTGACAACTTTAAGTATATTAACAATTGAGCACAATTCAACAGTGGTAACAGATTTAGCTAATTATGTAAAGATTCTTAAACTTTCACAGTCTCCAGTTCTTAAATTTCTTTCACCCACTCACCGTGGCAAGGTACCAATGGAAGCCCTGAAGTGGAGTTGTTTTATCATTCTTCTGTGGCTCAGTGTCAATTAACAACTTCCAAAATGATGCCTGATTAAATACTTTCTAGCAATATGGTGGGCAGTGCACTGGGTTTTTTCTCCAACTTTAGCCTGCCTTGTAGGACTCAGTTTTGTTGTAAAACCCCACACTGTTTTGGTAGCTTATAATATCTTTGGGCTTCCCTTAGGGTGAGCACTACTGGTACATGCCATTATACTTTCCTGGAGCTGCTGAATTTCTAGGACAATGATGTACTCCATGATCAAGTCAGTTGATTGATTGGCACCTCTGCTGCACAATGTCAAGGAGAAGCAAATACAGACTGGGCTTAGAGTTCGTGGGTGGCCAGAGCTGGCATGTGGAATCCATGAGGAAGAATTTCACCTCTAAATGTTTTAAGGTCCTTGAAAGGTGCATCATTATGTCACATAATTGGGCTCGCTCAATCTTTATAATGTTTGTAACCACAGCTATATACTTTCCTCTTAGTATTGATTTTATTCTGTATTTTTACATTTTGATAAGTAATTATTCTAGTATCTCCTGATTGAAGCATATTTTTAATTTTTCCAGTTTCCTCAAAGTCCCATCAATCAGTTAAGAGTGCATCATCAATCCTCTGATGTTCATGAGGTTTCTATAGTTTCTTTTACTGTTGACTTCAAGTTTCATTTCTGACAGGATGCATGAGACTGTTTGAGTGCTTTTTCTTTAAATTTTGAGACTTAATGGCCAAAAGTATGCTCTCTTTTTTAGAAGCTTCTATGGTATACTAAAAAGAAAGTGTACTTCGCTAACATTAAATGAAATATTCTATAGCTATCACCAAGTACATTTGATCCTTGGTATGGTATAATTCTGATGGTACTTTCAGAATATTTTTGTCCATGTGAGCCATATATTTCTGATAAGGAACTATTGATGTCCTCCATCATGATTAACTTAGTGTTTATTAGTTCTTTAATGTCAAATAATATTTGATTTATAAAGCCATTGTGTAAAAGTTCAATGGATATATATTTATGATTTCTAACCCTTCTTGGAGAGTTCTTACACTTACCAGTATTTGATGGCCTTGTCTCTTCTGCCCAGTTTTTGGTTGAAATCTACCTTACTAGATATGAATATAAATATTTCTGCATGCTTTAGTTCTCTAGTACCTTGGAGTACTTTATGCTAACACTTTGAGTCTCTGTATATCTTTGTAGATGAGGTGTATTTCTTTCAAACCACATAAGGATGAGTAGTTTTTTGATCCAGTCTTCGAATCTATGTCATTTAACTGCAGAGGTGAGACAACATATATTTTATCATTAAAAGGGGTGTACTAATTCTTGTCATTTTGGTTTTTTTCTGGTGTTTGATTTTTTTCTATTGTTTATTCCCTTGTCTTCTTTTCCAGTGATCTTTTCTTGGTCCCTCTTGCAGTGTATGACTATGGGAGCACAGAGAATGTAAAATTAATCAGAGCGTAAGTTCACCCATTATTCCAAGAGGCCAAGAAGGACTGCTTTACTATGACACATCAGCATCATACAGTCTCAGAAAAACAGTGCCAAGCTGAGAAATTCCTGGCCTTTCATTTTCAACCTAAGCATGTGAGAGCAAAGATGTGGAAGAAAAACACTCATATGGGAGTTTTGGTCATGGGAAGGGAAAGAACAGGATGGTCTACTAAGTTAAGCAGCTCATCAGGGCATGATAAGCACAATAACTGGTACAAATATCTCTAAGAATATTTCATTGTTGATTCTGCTTAGCTGTTGCACAGCAGATTTGCTATAATCTTTAATTGTTCACTCCAGAAGACTTGTGCTATTGCTCTAAGGGTCCTTTTGTCTTTACATTCAATCCAATTAACTCCTCCAGTCAGGATCTCCATGTTTCCTCTTTTTTGTCTTATAACTCATATTGAGCAGAGGAGAGGGGGTACAGGGCAGAGGAGTATTGGGCTTCATGTTGAAAGTTCATCAGGGCTTCTGCACAGAGGGTGTGTTGAAACAAATTTTAGAACACTCTTAGGACTTCAAGAAAGAGAAGAAGAAAAAAAGATTATTCCATTAACTATAAGAATATATATGTGAAGATTGAGGCCTGAAAAACAGTTTCCATTGTTGAAATAGTAAGTGATATCATTGAGATGAACTAAACTAAAGTTGCAAACCTCCATTTGAAGCTTATAAAGTTAGGCTTGTATTTGGTCCTGGAGATTATTAAAGTGTCATTCTAGGACCATGGTGGTACTGAAATACCTCGCAAGATTCAGAGTGATTAAAAGCAATGAGTTATGCACTTTGAGCACAGCCCAGCCTTACCACTAAGTGGACTATATGTCCATGGGACCTGTTGGTGTTTGCGGTGCCTGATGACAGGTGCTTCAAAAGCAGGAAGTCTTTGTCAGTACTGTTCTGAATTAGTAATTCTGAGATAATATTTTGTAAATAGTCATTCACTGTCTGAGCAGTTTGTATAGAGTGAGTCAAGGTGACCAATCCCATAGTCACAGTAGCAGTCAATGTAGAAGCATCAATAATAGTTGCAATCAAAATGCCTAGAAAGTTAATTTGTCTGATATATTCAAGCATCCAGGTGATGTGTATAAGAGTGAAACTTTCAACCCACTCCTGGGTGAGATTGGTGGGGTACCAAGTTGGGCTCATTTTCTAATTACGATACTATGAAGAATGTTTAATTGAGAGATATTAAAATCATTCATACATTATTGGGGCTGGAAAGGGATACAATAATGACTACTGGTAGTATTGGTGGCTATGCATAATGGAAATTTTTCTGCCAGGAAATAGAATGTGTAGGGTAACAGATGACAACAATTAGAATAGCCAGACTGGCTATAGTCCCTCCCACAGTACCTAAAATGGCCAGGAGGTGGAAGCTAAGCTCTGTCTGTATATGAGTTGTCATTAGAGAAAAAGGTACTTTTGGATCTCTATGTAACTATGTCAAAGACAGGTGAGGTGAGAACATGAGCCCAATAAATCATACCACTTACACGAGGTGTATATGTCAACAATCTCAGAAATAGAAAGGTTTTTTTATCTTTGTAACTTTGGACTTGTGATTTAAGTGACCTTTGCTAGAAACACGTGTTCAGAAGTGAATGAAATTCTAATGCTTTGCAGTGTTTGCTCAGCTTCAGAGGTGAGTTGTTGTGCAGTGTTGTGAAACCTTCTGAATCACAATTTTTAAAACTTGAAAGAAAACTCTGCCACTGGCAGCCCAGAGGTCCAGGAGCCTGGAGGTTTCCCTCTCTGGGTGACCAACCCCAGGTGATTTTAGGGGCCGTCCTGGACTGGGAATTCCTCCAGAGTTCCTGAAGTACTGAGAGTAATGCGGTGACAGAGGAGGGACACCTCTGGTGGAGGTGCTTGGCCTCTCCTCCCTCCTCAGAAGCTACCCAAGAGCATCTGGAGCTTGAACTCTGGAGGCTGCTCTGCAGCCTAAGTCACTAGCCGGGCTGCCAGGGACTCGAGTGGGGCAGCCCTGCTGAGCCACAGGCCCTTGCATCCAGGGCGGCTCCTGGCCTCCAAGTCTGGAAGGGGGCTTGGCGTGGGGTCCTGGAGCACGCCCGAGGTCTGGCTACTCTGCTGCTTGGTGCTCAGGGGGCCACGGCCTCTGGATCGGGACCTGCTAGGGATGCCTTGGGCCCAGGTGAGGAGGGTGAGTTCGGGCTGGCTCTGCTGTGGTCATGTTCGAGTCCTGCAGTGAGTTTGGAGGGTTGGGGGCACGCAGGGCTTCCTGAGGAGGTGCTGGGAAACACACATGTGGGAGCAAAGCAATGTTGCTAGGTGGATGGAAAGCCAGAGAGGCTGAGTCCCGAAAGGAGTTGGGAATCCTCTGCTAGGGGTGAGAGGCAGAATTCATCTACTTTCACCTTCCCAGTCCACTTGACTTCTTTAAATGGGTTCCCGCCAACCCAAGTAAGGGTCCTTTCTTTGAGGAATGAGTTGGAATTTAGAACTCCCTTTGAAGAGCTTTTAAAGATGGGATAGATTTCATCCCTGTGCAGTGTAGGAGCAAAGTGAATACAGTTCATCAGTGTAATCCCTTTATTAGAGTGGGAAAGATGATTTCAGAGAGGGCTCCCAGACAGAAAGGTTTTTGAGAAATCATAAATTACAAAAGAACTGGAAAGATACAGTCCAGTACCAGGGATGGTGTGTGGGGGGGTTCTTTCATTTTTTTTCTAAAAAGCAAGACATAATTTCACTGAAAAATTAATTGCTTAAGTCAGTTTGTTAAAGATGAAATTTCTTGACCTCAAATGACATACCAAGAAGCACTCAATGTAGACTCTCTGGTGATTTGTTTTTAATGAGCTTTAGGATTTAGATGCTTAGGAGTAAGGGGTCTTCAGCTAGCCAATGATGTATGTAGCCGAACCTATTGGGAGGAGCAGTATTCATGTAGATGAGCCATGGAGAACTTGGAGTATGACTTGGATAGACCTGGGATTAGACACCAACCTTGCACCGTACACTAGCTGTGTGACTTAGAAGAAGTTATTTAACCTCTTGAGCCTCACTCACCCTACCAATAAATGGGAGTAAAAATTTTCACTTCATATAAGATTACTGAGAATCCAGCAAGATTTTATACATATACATAAGGCCCCTATAACTTGTCCAACCCAGAGAGTAACTTATTAATAAGTGCCACTAATAAGATAAAGTGATAATTGGTTCCATGCTGGGTAAGTTTACTACATCAGGAGGTCAGGGAGTTGCTTGCCTCAGGTACAAAGCCTAGTGACTAACACATAGAAAGCTCTTACTAGAACTCTATTGGGCGGATTAAGTAAATAAGCAGAGTATTTGGCTTTATGATTGCTTAAACCAGTGTATCAAAGGAATTTGATTCAGAGGTGATGACAGGTTTCATCAGTGGACTTGTCTGCATCTATGTTTTGGTTTATGCCTTGAATAGAAATGATCAGATTTGATCAGATTTGCCAGAAGCCTGAACTCCGGATAAGTAGCTAATATACTGGTTTTGGAAAGACCTTGTTAATTTAAATTATGATGCTGTGTCTAACACTGGAATACTTTCTTTCTAAGAATGTTTTCTGATTAAGTTCATACAAAGTCATTTTAGAAAATTTGGAGAGAGGATAATTGCCATCAGAGATAACTCTTGTTCACATTTTGGTATATATCCTTCTAGAAGACAGCAGCAATCAAATCTCACATTATTTTACTTTTGCTTTTTGAGTCAAATTCTCACTGTATAGTTCAGGATGGCCTTAAACTCACTATGTACCACAGGCTGGCCTCAAACTGGTACTAATCCTTCTGACTCTGCATTGTGAGTACTGGGATTACAGGCATGCATCACTACGGCCAGCTTGCATGATGTTTTATAATTAACTAGAATGCAGTTAAGAAGGCAAGATAACATTGTTATCAGGAACCTGGGGTGCAGATTCATAATGCTTAGGCAAAGCCAGGTTACTTCAGTGAGCCTAACATCTGTGTCTGAGTGCCCTCATCTTAGCATGATGCCACTCTCTATAGTAGCAAATGAGAAATTGATGTAAATACTTAGCATATTGCCTGGCATGTAGTAGCTGCTCAGTACATTCGTCAATCTCAAAGGTTTGGCATATTAGACTCTTGGGCTGTGTGGGCCCTAGAGATCATTTGCCATAGTCCCTTTCTTTCAGAGGTTCATGAACAGAATCAGGGGGTGGTGACTTGCTTAATGTCACACAGCTAAATTTTGTAGATCCAGATAAGTCCTTACTTCCTCTCTGCTCAAAAGTCACGTTAGCATAAACAGGGAGTTTATATCCTTTCCTTTATTCCCTTGGCACATGCCTCTTCTGCCTCTTCTGTTACACAAAGGCAGGTATTTATGACTCTGCATTTCTGTCTTGTCTGTTACTTCTTCAAGGGGTTGGCTAATATTTCAGGTTTGAATCTTCAGCACCAACAGACTGCTGTTGAATGAAGAGGGTGTTGTGGTTGCTGGAGGATAAAGTTAACAAGTAGTAGAATAGTGTCCAGATTGTGGAAAGGGCTAATTCCACTGTGTGTCATTCATTAATCTAGCTACTGTGTATTGAGTGCTCACTGTGTGCCAGGCATGGCTTCATGCAGAAGATGCAGTATTGCACAGGACAGACTGATCCCCATTTGAAGTTTACAATCTAATGTGGCAGATCAGGAATTGCATGGTTTGTTCTTACTGCACTGAGTGATACAGAGGCGAGGAAGGGTGCAGGAGAGCCAGGAACAGAGAAGTGTGGCTCGATGTGGTGGAGGTAGGAGGTCAGGAAGTTCTCCTCTGAGGATGGAGGTCAGCCTACAAAGGTGCTGAGTGTGGGTTAGCTGGCCAGGGGGGAATGTTGGTGGGTAGGTGTGGGAATACCATTGCAGGGGCTTGAGAGGCTGAGGATAGAGGATTCCTCTGAGGTTGAGGCCAGCCTTGGCTACTGAGTGAGTTCAAGGCTAGTCTGAATTATATAGCAAGACCCTGTCTCAAAAACAAACAGAAAAATCAATAGGAGTATTCCTTTCATTTGCACCACCATGGCTGCATTTGGAAGACATTCCTCTATGTGACATAAGCCAGGCACAAGAAGACAACCACTCCATGAGATCATGTTATGTGGAAACCAATAATGGTGAATTCATAAATCTAGAGTAAAATTAATTTTACCAGATCCTTGCAGAGGGGCTTTGATAGCAATGGGAAAATATTGTTCAAAGTCCACAAAATTTCAATTAAACAGGAAAAAGTATTTTAGTGATCTCCTGGACAGAATTACCACTATAAGAGTAAAAAATTTTGTATTTCTCAATTGTTGAAGAAAGTAAATTTTAAAGGTTTCATACCCCAAAACATAAACATAATTGGTGATAGATGTGTCAATTCACCAAATTTAAACATTCCACTTTGTAAAATTTATGTCAAAGAATTAAACTGTGTACAATAAATATATATAATTATTTGTCAATGATTAATAAGCAAATAAACTTGTAAAAAATGAAAAAAGTTACAAATAAGAATTAAGCAAGGAAGAAGACTAAGTCATAATAATACCTTACCTGAAAATATACAAACACAAAATTAGTATGGAATTTTTAAAATCTCTTCATAAAAATATAAGTTCTAGATAGAAAATCAAAATAAAGAACTAGAAAGACAGAGTTTTCCAAATTAATTTTGGAAATTATAACTGAATTTACTTGTTTATTCAAATATTTGCAATAAAAAAACTGGACCAAAAGTGTACATATAATGTTGATGGAAATAAAAGAATAGGGCAAAATGCATATGAAACATTTAAAGATTCAGAATTGTTAACGCCCTACCTTTGTAAGAGTGTTACTTAAATATAAATTTGAAAGTGATTTCTTCTCATGAAAACAGCTATAAAATGACCTAGGGACAGTTATATTTTGAAAAGAAATGTGGATAATTTGGTAAGTTTGAATGGGGCAAATATTTCCCAACAAATGCAAAAATCAAAACAAGATTTTCAACTTAAACTTACAATTTTCAATGTCACTTATATCTACATAAAGCTGAGAGCAGATGTAGCCTCCTCAATGATGAAACTTTAAAAGTTGGAGAATTTCAGGCATCACAGGAGGGGGAGCACTGTGCAGACCTTCACCAGGACATGAGCTCCAGATGACAGAAGTTCCATGGTGCCAAACACCATTTGCTTCTGCCAGGGGCAATAAGTACAGACACACAGCCAGCCTGATGCACCTGTTATTCCAGTGCTGGATGAGGGATAAAAGGGCACCAGTGCCTCAGTGCAGAGGTTCTTCCACACGGGGCTTCTTAATGAAAAACAAGGAAAAATTGGATTAAATTCTGAGGCACAATATCACCAATGTGTGTGTTAGCCTAACACTGCAGGTTCAGCTCTTGGAAATCAGAAAAATAGAACACTTGGTTTGGGTGAATCCATCTATATGTAACATTTGATGCAAAAAGTGCCCCACACAGTGCAAGCATTATCTGCTGTTCTCCAAGGAGATTCCAGTAGAAGTTATTATTTAATTTGTCTTCAGGCTACACTCTGAGTTTTTTTTCCACAAAGTTTGACTGCATCAACCATAGCCTAGATCTTTTCATTCAGAACATAGAAAGAAAAACACAAACATCTAAACTACAATTTTTTGAAGTTGAGTTGTTATGTGTCTTTATTTTCATTGAATATGGAAAGGGTTTTACCAGGTGCAGCAAAAGGGGCTGGAAAGGATCTCAGTGTTCTCAGGCCTGAGTTGTGGCCATGTCTAATCACTGTCTTAGTTATCCCAGCCTGAGTGGAAGGGTGAGTGCACAGAACACAGTGCACACAGCAGGAACTTCTCAAAGGACCTCTCAGTATACTTCTCCAGGTTGGTCAGATCCAGACCTGAGGTTCTCTGAACAACACAGGTGTCTGTTAAGGGGGAACAGATAACACATGACCTGCTCCTTATGGTGCCTGTCTTTATTTTTGGTTCAAAATTATCCAAATATTTTCAAAATATTTTGCCTGTGTAGACTAGACTTCTAGTGTTTCATAAAGCATGAAATATATAGCAAATGCAGCATGAAAAGTAAAACACAATTTATGCTTCCTCATAACAAGTATAGACAACAAAAATATACAGAAATATCTAAAACAAGATAATCCACAGGTTAGATCTCAATTTTTAATATATACATCAAATATGAATAAAACTACTTTCAACTGATAGATTGATATTTATGCTTTACTTGAAAAAACCTTTGTGAACCAAAAATATCTGTTGAACATCCTTTGCAGAGCAGCATTGATCTCCCTTTTGCATAGACAGTAGATAATGGGGTTTACAAATGTGGGCACCATGCTGTAGATCATGGCAATCAGAAGATTCTTAAAGGATGGTTTCTTTGCAATAGGACTGAAGACAGCCACCACCCCAAAGATAAAAAAACAAAAGGAGAATGGCCAGCTGTGGGGTACAGGTGGATATGGCTTTGTTACAGGCTTCCACTAAATGCATTTTAAGCACAGTTGAAAATATATTAACATATGACACAAACATGAAATTAAAACACACTAGGACAATGCAGTCACTTACAACAACCACTACAAATTCAGAAAACTGGACATCTGAAGATTAAATACTCAGAATTTGAGGAATATTGCAAAAATATTGCTTGATGATATTGTTCTTGATGAAGGGAAGCCTGAACAGAGTGCCTGTGTTGATAGCAGAGAAGACCAGACCAGACGCCCTGGAGCCAGCTGTGGTCTGGGAGCACAGACTCAGGGTGATGATGAGCACGTAGTGCAGAGTGTCCCAAATGGCCATGTAGCGATCATAGGACATGATCACCAGTATGGCAATCTCTGCTGATGCAAACAGTGCATATGGGAAAATCTGCATGACACACTCTGTCAGGGAGATTCTCCTATTGCCCTTCATGGAATTCATGACAGCCTTGGGAACAATAACTGAGATGCTGCCAAGGTCTATGAGGGCCACATTGCTGATTAAACTGTACAAGGGAGAGTGTAGATGTGTGTCTGTCATGATGACAGTGACAGTCACAAGATTCCCTGTTAGTGCTCCCAGATAAATCCCTAAGAACAGCACATCTTGCAGAACCTGGAGCTCCCTGGAACCTGCAACATCCATGAGGAGGAATTCTGTGATGATGGTGACATTGTCCATGTCTGCCCACCTGGTGTTGTCTCTGCAGAGTCACAGGTTAAAGTGAACAGAGGACACTATAAGCAGAATGCAGAGCACCCATTAGAACTATAATAAAATGTTGACATTGGTTCCAGTGTGTGGATTGTAATCATCAACTCAGCATAGAATAAATGGATGAAATAGAGTATCTTGAAATCTAGTGAACGTGTATATTTATATTTTGATTTTCAGATTATTTTTTCAATATGAAAAATACTTCTATTGAGGGTTGAATGTCATTGTTATTTTATTTTATTTGGAAAAATACAGAATTGTGGGATTATAATATTGAAAATATTAACATCAGAACTTTTTGTTAATACTTAAAATGTAAATAATTTCCATGTTAAATCATTCACATTTTTTCTGTCTTTCATATGCATAATAGTAATGATTTGGTTCAGTGAACTTCTCATATGTCTTTGCATGGTTTTACCTAAGTATTGTGCATGAACTGCTTTCCCCGCTCATCCTCTGAATTACCAGCACTTTCTTCTCTTAGCCTTATTGCTCTGCATGATGTGAAAATCCTCTGAGCATAGGACATTACTATGGAAACCAGTGCTGATTGACTAAGTTAATAGTGCTTACCTGGTGTGGGTCACAGATGCCACCACACTTCAGGCTCTTGTTAATTTCCTTTACCAAAATAACAGCTTGGTTATGGTCATTTGCAGTCTCCTTTCTATCTCCATCTCTGCTTATCAGCTCTCCTTTCTCTGCATTCCAAACAAAGTCTCAGGTTCCCTGTGCTAAAGTCACCTCACATTTCTACTCATCACAGTACATGAAAATCATCTGCAGAAGAGAAAGTATCCCAGGATCCTTCCTCCTGCTGCTCCTTAATTTTCCCAGTGATAGTTTGAAAGTGTTTGGCTCACAATTGTAAATGGGATGAGTATGATGGTTAATTTCCCATAAATTATTAAATGAGTGACATAATATCAAAAGTATCAGCATTATGAACTAATACTTTACAAAATTGAGCTGTTATTGAAATCATCCATAATAATGACCATATTAGACATCACAACATGACTTGATCTCTGGGAAATGTCTCATGATTTTCATGAGCTTGTAGATATTTTCATTACCCTCTTAAATCCAGCTCAAATAATAATTAATTCATGAGCCTTACTGTTTAAATCCAAAATAATTTCCAACAACTATGATATCTGCCCTGTGACAGGGGTCATACAGGAAATGCAGATCTTTAAAAAGCATTTGAGGACAAACTGCCTAAAACAAACGTTACAATCCAGAACAATGCATCTATTTTATTAGATCACATACAGCATATGGGGATGAAATAATTAAGTAGGCTTAAGACTTTGAAGTATTTCACAGGTATTTGTGTGTGACATTCATTAATCATGTTAAGGAAAATTAATTAATATGTAAAAACTTACCAAGGCAGTAAGTAGTAATTATAACTTCACTGACATGAATATTGTTTTGCAGAATGTTAAGAAACTTGGCAGAATCCTTGCTCCTGCTTCTTTCTTCTGAGTGAAAAATGCGCTCCTCTTCTCAGTGAGACTCCCAGTACAGCCCACATTCAGCCACTCTTTTGAAGTAGTTGTGACCCCAGTGAGTCTTCACCAAGGACACTTGGGGGTCACAATTCTGATGAGCTCTGGGGACCTGGTGATCCCAGCCTCCAAGGAGCCCACATTTGCTCCAGTTGCTAATTGGCCAGAATGCTTTGGCCATACCATTGAGACTAATTCAATTTCCAAAAGATATTTTATGAGGTAGTTTAAAGGTGTGGCATTTAATAACAAAGAAGCATTAAAAATATTTGACACATCACTGGAGATTCAATAAATTTTCAAGTTCATGTCTGATTATGAAAGGAATTCACTTATACTATAGTAAATCCATTTGGCATCACATAGTCAAACATACTGTGTGTGGGAGACTGACTTTGCTCTTTGGGTGGACAAGTTCCAGAGAACCAGTACATGTTGCAGAAAATCATGTGCCATGCTAGAAATTAAAACATGCAAGTCAATGTTTGAAATATTCTTCAATAGCCCTCAGTTCCCAACCTGCTATTATTATTTAAATAATTAAAAGTTGTTTTGTGCTAGTATGCAACAAAAGAAGAATATCTTCACTTATATGAAAGTACAATCAAAAAGCCCCTTCACCTTTCTATGTGTATATCAATGCAAAAGAGGTTGTGTGTGTGTGTGTGTGTGTGTGTGCATGTGTGTTCAACCAAATCCACACAGTGCAACAGGATGAATAAAGATTTTTTTCATGGGAATTCATTTGCCATCTAGAGAGTCAGAAAACATTTTCAAAAGTATAAAAGTTTCATCCTTTTTATTATTTGAATGTTTGTTTTAGGATACAGTGCAATTTCCACAAAATTTATCACTGGGATTATGTAACAGGATTGTTTGTATTTGTTACATGAACTATTGTTTGAGAAGACTTGGTGGTACGTGGTTAAATAACCTATAGATTTGTGGCTTGAACCTACCTGGTCCTGGGCTTTTGTTTTATGGGATACTTTGTATTGTTGATTAGTTCTCTTTACTCCTTGTCTATTCAGATCTTTCATATCTTCCTCATCTGAATCCTTTGGACTGTGTGTTTGTAGGAATATGTCCATTTCTTCTAACTTACCTAGTGTGTTGGAGTATAATTATCTACAGTACTGTGGGGTTTTCTGTATTTATGTTCTATTAGTACCTATATCTTTTATTTTTGATTTTATGAATTTTACTTTTTTCTTCTTTGAAAATCATTTAGGATGAAAGTTTGATGAATTTTGTTTATCTTTTTGAACACGAAATTCTTAGCTGTATTCCATTTTCTATTTTCTTCACTTTCTCTGTTTTACTTATTTAAGGTTTATACTTTCTATTTTATTATACCTTTTATTTTTGGGCTTAGTTCATTTCATATTTTTAGCTGAGATTCATATTAATTTATTTGAGTGCTTTTTGATATAGGTGTTAAAAATTCTAGTATAGATTGGCTTTGATGCATTCTCTATGTTATGTGCTTTATTTCTATTTTCATTGATTTAATGATATTTTAAAATTTATCTTTTAATTTCTTCCTTGAAATTTTTGGTATTCAGCAACATACATTTTAACTTCCTACCATTTGTGAGTATAAAAAATTCCCCATTTTTGTTTTGTGGTTTCATTCTATTATATCAAGAAATGATAGCTTATATGATTTCAGTATTCCAAAAACTTTTAATATTTTTGAGGACTAAAATATGACCCCTTTTGAGAATCTTCCATGGGGTACTGAGACCAATGTGTGCTGTGTCTGTTGAGCAGTATTGAGACCAGCAGTTGGAGAAATAGTGGACAGGGAGAAGGAACCAAGGAAACCCAGACAAGCCCTGAGAAAGCAGGAACACATGGGAAGGAACCTTATTGAAGTCTACTAGACATTAGCATGCACAAAGTCTGTTCTCCTGACATCAGAGGCCTGGCTGAAAATGGAAACCACAGGGTTTCAATTTCATGTGCCCAGCAACATAGCCAACTGAAGTCTGCATAGAAATCCTGAGTTTGGATGCCTTCACGGCCTGCCTTGGAGCTCCTTCAGCAGGCAAGGTCTTTTCCTTGTTTTTTCTAAGAAGCTACCTTGGTGCATCCCCACTTCTGCTGTCCTGTCTTTACTTCCCATGGTTTTGTTCCAATGTACAGAACTCTTAGAGGCTGTCTTGTCAGGCCTGACTCAGTTTGGTGAGCTCCCTCGGCTTTGGTGGTGTTGTAATGTATTTATTTCTTCATTTCTAAAGGAGAGAATTGCATTGTAAAATATTCATGATGGAGACTCTTTTCCATTTCAGCACTTTGAAGCCATCACCCCATTTTATCGAGGCTTGAAAATTTTCTAATCAGAAGTCTGCTCAGGTTTTGTGAGATTTTTCACCTGTATGGGTTTCCTTCTCTTGGCTAGTTTCAAGGTTCTCTTTTTCCTTTTGACAATTTATGATAGGTTTTTCAGTATGCTTTTTTTTTCTTTTTGGTTTGGTCATGGTTGATATCTTGCCACTTCCTGAAAATTTATATCTATATCACTTCCATGATATGGAAAGCTTTGTCTCTGGGAAAAAGAAAAGACAAGTTTTGGTAACCACCATCACTCTGAGATTAGGCTAAAGCACACATCCTAAGAACCAGCCCTGACCCCAAGAGAAAGCAGGAGAAGTGGGGCAGGTGTATTCATTTAAAAGTTCTGAAGGTGCACTAAATCTCTAGGAAATGATCTGCTGGGGGTATCCTCTGCCAAATCCTGGAGCAGGGAACTTCTTCAAATAAGACAGCAGCTCAAGGCTCCAAGGAACATGAGCAATCAAGAGAGGAAAGAAACACACAAAAAAACAAAACTGACCTCCTGTAGCTGACCTAGAAAAAATGAAGATCTGCAAATTTCCTGTGGAAGGGTTTAAATGAAACAGAACAAAACAAAAGTAAAAACTGACAGAATCCCATTGAGCTAAAACCACAAAGTTTTACAATGAAACAAAAGCAAGAAACACACTAATGAAAAAACAGCGTTTTCTACAGAATGTATAGAAATAAAGAATTCACCCAAAACCAAGAGTTTTATTTTACTGACTCCAAGAACTGAACCTGATTCATTGTGGCTAATGCACATGTTGGCCACATTGTGACTCAGAATTGAATCCAAATTCTCTTCTTGTTTCATCTAGAAACCTTGTCTGGGAAAACCTCAGCATGTCTGCTAACCTGCCATGGTCTCTGCAGAGTCAGAGGTTAAAGTGAGAAGGTAATGTTACCAGCAGAGTGTAGACCACTCAGGCGTACAAAGTGGCTTCTAATCAGGAATTTGGGAAAGAGTAAATGGACATTGTTATCTTGAAATACAGTAATGCACATTTTCCATTTCAATTTCCTTTGCAAACTGCTGACACATTCTATTAGTGTGTATAATTATACAATGTGAGAACTAGTAAATAAAGCACTTAAAGTGTGGCCATGAATGAGCAATCTTTTACATATTCAGCATACAAAAGTCCTTTATAGTTCTACAGGACACCTCAACTGTTTTCCTCCATTAGCTTCAGTTTTGCATAGCTTTCTCTGACCTACTCCATGCGAGCTTCTGTATCAGTGCCAGATATTCAAAATCCCACTTCTGCTCCTCATCCTCTATGTCCTCCAGGTGAAGAATGACTGTGATTCAGCCCCTCATGTAGCTGATCCTCTTATCAATTTTTTCTACCAGATTTAATGTGTGAACATGGTCATGTTTGATGATGACTTTGATTTAAATGACACCAAGCTAGTTACACTGAAACATTCTCTCACTTCAGATGCTCTTCCTGACCTGTGTGTGAGCCCTTTCTTTACCACTTGCACCACTATCCATGATTTTACTTCATGCATGGTGTTCCCATCTTGTACAGCCTTGTCTGTGTATTTTATAAAAAGATGACAGAAAAAAGAAGGAAAGAAAGAAAGAAGAAAGAAAAAAAGAAAGATTGAAGTAGTTTTCCTTAATTCAAACTTCTCCTAGGAATAGATTATAATATTTAATGAGTTGCCAACTTTGTACTCAGAATTATCCTCTGCTTCCTTTTATCTATTTTGCAAAAATCTCATTATTCTTAAATCATTATTTTAAAATTATTTGGTTTACCTGTGCTTGTTTTGAAGTATTCAATTCACAAATGATCTGCTTACAAATTAAGTTTTCAGCATGAAAATTAGTTATAAGAAGAGGTCTAATCTCAGTATTATTTTATTTTCATTGGCAAAAAGCAGAATTGAGAGATTATAGTACTGAAAATATTAACATCTGCACCTTTAATACTTATAGGCAAATACTTTGTCATTACAAATTCAAAATTATGCTTTTCATGTGCATAAAAATAATGATTTCTTGACAGTGGTACATTCAAATGGCTTCCAATGTTTTCAAATATTTTATAGAATTTTTTTGGCCTGGTTATTCTTTGGAATTGCATATGTATTTTTCTCACAGTAGGCTTATTTCTCTAAAGAAAAAGTCCTCTGAGCACAGAATGTCAATCTCAAATCCAATGAGACCTGATGAGGCCAATACTGAACTATTTCCATTCTGCACAGCAGATCCTGATCCTGTGCAGAAAAGGAAATCCAAGGATTATCCCCTCTTCTTTATGTTCTTAGTGATACATTGGAATTATTTGGCCCACAATTTTAAATGTGGACAACAGAATGAACATGTTTGCTAATCCCCCATAAATTGTGAAATGGGTGAAACATATTAATATATCTAAGAAATCAGCATTATGATATTATATATGAAATCCTGTTTTTAAAAAATTGACCATGATGGGCCAGGGTTTTAGCTCAGTGGTTCTGTCACCTGCCTTGCAAGTGCAAGGACCCAAGTTCGATCCCTGGTACAAAAAAAAAAATTGACCATGCTAATAACTATACTAGACATTTAAAAATTTTTGTTAATGTAAAAACTATGTTTGCTTGCATGAATTTAGTCCCATGAAATGTCCCCCCCAAATTTTTAGCTTAAACATTTTTTAGTTACCTTTTAAAATCCAGCTCAAGGAAATATTAAATTTGCATATGTTGATACTCTATTCCATGGTAAATTTACCACATTGATTTCTGCCTTTGGACCTGGGCCACATATGAAACACAGCATGTAAGAAAACATTGGAAGAAATAATTATGTGAAATACACACCAGAATCTGATACAGCCTGTCTATTCTACAAGTACACATAATATGGAAATGAAATAGTTACCTTAGCTTAAGATTTTGAAATCTATATTTCATAGATACTAGTATGTGACTTTTGAATTACTGTTAGTGTAAATGAAGAAATACACATGTACAAAGTTACCTGAGAAGGGAAGAGCTGAGTCTAACTTCCCTAACATGAATGTTGCTTTTGCTCAAAATGAAGAGACTTGATGAGATCCTTGCTCCTGCTTCTTTCTTCAGTGAGCACATGCAAAGTCAATTTTCAGTGAGACTCCAGAGTGGACCGTGTATGCAACCCAGCTTCTGAAATACCTGTGAGCCTGGTGAGTGTTAACCAAGGATGCATCTGGGTCACACTACTGATGATCTGTGGGAGCAGGGTGATCCCAGCTCCAAGAAGCCCACATTTTTTCCAGGCTCTAATTGGCCAGCATTCTTTGGCCACACCATTGAGATTAATTAAATTTCTAATACAGCTTGTTAAGACATAGTTCATGTGTATGACACGATAAAAAAGATATTTTTCATGCATTAGTGGAGTTTCAATGAATTCAAATTCAGAACTGATTATAAAATTAATTTACTTACATTATAGTAAATCCCTGAAGTATCAGCATTTAACATTCTGTGTGCTGTGATTGGAAGAGGGGTGTCATCCCCTGTGTCCATGTTTTCCGGAGATTCAATAAAAAATGTTACAAAATCATATACAACACATACTGAGGTTAAACATTTAAAATCAGAGCATGAAAAATTCATTGATAAGTCTTCACTTCCAGACCTTAAGTTACTCTTTAAGAAATCAGATGTTGTTTAGTGAAATAAATGAAGAATACCAGCAATGTATAAAGGTACAATTACAGTTGTAATCCTTTTGGTCTTATATTGATGCAAGGTAGTTTCTTTCTTGTTCAACCAATCCCATAAGCTGCCCTGGACAGGGAATTTCTCCTAGGAAGATGACTGCTGCACAGCTTACCCAGGCTCAGGGACCAAGGCTCCTCTCTCCTGTTGCCACTAAGCTTCCTTGTCCTCAGTGTAGCTTTTATGATGACACATGGAAAGATAGAGTAGTAAGTAGGAACTTGTAATCCTTCAGGAAATCTAGCTCAACACTCTTTGTGTCCTGTGTTTTGGTCTGTTTTGCTCTGAGCATAAAAAAATGCCTATGGTGATGAATTTGCTTTTTCAATGTATTTATTTATCAAACATTTCTGGATTTCCAAGATCATGGCATGGGCACTGGTGCTGGTGAGCAGCTGACAGCAGCTGGCTCTATTGAAGCAAACTTTTGGTAAACAGGTCACTACTGGAGACACTCTATGAAACTCTTCTGAGGATTCTAACCCAAACTTTATTTGCCTCACAGTAGGTTCACCTCTTAAAGCTTCTATCATCCATCATTCTCTTCATATTGGGAAACCTATGTTAGGGGATGGACCATAGAGAAGTCACAACATCATTTTGTTTTTTGGTAATAGGGATCAAACTCAAGTCCTTGAGCTTGCACAGCAGGTGGTGAAAACACTGAGATAAATCCCTGGAAAACATCATATTAAACAACAGTAGTTTCACGATCTTTAAGATTCTCTGCTTTACCATATAATGAAATTTAATCAAAGTATCAAATATACCATTTGACTCTTTAGGTTTAGGTTTTATTTTAACTCATTCAGATTGGAAACTTTAATGTAGTGCTACACAAAATGTACAGTGAGGGTTTTACAGTTAAATTATGCCACAGATTGAATAAGAAAATTAAATATGAGATAATGCAACAGTTCAGAGACAAATTAATAACTGTAATTTTCTAATGTTTAGTAACATTCAAAAATATCTTAATGTTCCTTAATGGAGCCTCAGGGATGCATATTATCAGTCCTTTGCTAATGGTGGAAACAAAGGTTCACAGCATCTTGCAAGGAGCTGTCTTCTTTGTGTCCAGAACACAATTTTATCTGTGAAGGATTTATTGAGTTAGCTTACATGTGAGCAAGTTCATGTTACAGAAAGTAGAAAGTAATTCTATTGTTACCAGGATTACTCATAGCTACTCAATATTTATTTATAAATTTTAATTTGGACTAAAGCATGAAGAAGAATTTGTCATTGGGCACAAGCACACCTAAGTGTACATATTTTTGGAAAATGCTACTACATTGGCCTGGTAGTAATGTAAATGATGTTATGACAAGAAATCTACCTCAAACATTGTCTATGGTGGCTATGTTACCATTGTTCAGAGAATTCCCCTTCTCTTTAAAAATTGATATAGACAATGGGATTTCCTTGTGCCATTTATGAGATGAACAGTGGGATTGTGCTGACTGTCAACACCTAATGTTGTACATGGATAAATCCATTTCATATGGCGGAAAATCTGCTGAAAAACATTGACATATGAGCTACTTGAGGTAATGCAAATACTTTGGGTGGCTCATTTATGATGTATTCACTTTGGTTGGTTGGTTTGCTGAAGGTTCTTCATGAAGAATATACTCACTATTATCTTCCCTCATCGATTCAAATTTTCTCCCCCTTGTGCTGTAATTCTCAAGACTGTTACATGCTCATATACAGACATTTACCACCTATCAAATTGTCACACTTTGGTTAGAATAGTGAGAAAATTATAGTATAAAGAATCATCTCACTAATTTGACATCATGAATTGTAATTTCTATACTAGGACCAAATAAATCTTGACAATAACAGAGAGAGGCACCAATGCTGAAGGATTTGGACAATCATTTTAATGTGGGGTACTGAGTATGATAATTTGGCTTTATTGTCAAATTGACTTGGCTGGGAGCCACCTACACAGAGTACAGTGGACTTATTGTTGTATCTGGGTCATGGAGACATGACCTTAAGTTCTATATTTGATCTCTAACCCGTTCCTTTCTGGCACAGCTCCCTAGCTCTAGACTTTGGCATCATCAAGGCCTTCAGTCATGATATTCCTGACTTGGAGGCAGCTTCCCAGGACAAAATCCTCTGAAATGATTAGCCAATTTAAACATCTATTCTTTTAACTTGTGGTTGTCATATATTTGGTCCCAGAGATGCGACCATACCAGAAAAAATGGACCAGGTGCAGAGTCATTGCTGGGACTGTGCCTGACCATGAAGTTTACCATTGGTTAGATGGAGGAGTTTTGAAAGTTTGGAAGATATGGGATACAGGAGCCCTACAATTTTGTATGCAGAACTTGATGGTGATTCTCCTTAGAGTTCAGTGGACCAGAAGGCTGATAGGAATGGGAATAGTAGAGGCCAGGCTCAGAAAGTTTCATGTGGAATAAGAATGGTTTAAGAAAGTAAACAAGAAGCTTGAATGTCACACATTCAGCAAAACATCAATCTATATTCTGCCATGTCCTGAGATTTTTTTCTGAGGCTGAGAGTAAAGCAGGGTGAGTAATTGTCCTAGTAGAAATTTTCACACCCTTCCAACATTCATGCTGTGTCATAAGTATTGCTGGCTGATTTTAACCCAATGTATAATGAAAATCTAGAGCAAAATTTAGAACAGAAAAAGTTTAAAATCTAACTTTGGCCCAAATAAAAGCACATGTACTGTTGTCATCAAAGAAAGTTTGGTTGCAGTAGAGACTAGTGCCATTCTAAAGAAATTAAATACTTTGAACAGGAACAAGTAGAAAGATGACATCAATGCACCCTCCAAATTGGCAAAATCCCATTTATTGCTGGCAAAATGATTGAATTATATACTTGTCATTGGAAAAGTGAGCCCCTGTTTCCCCTGCTGAAGAGTGGCTGCATAGATAATTGCTTCTCTCAGAGTTATTTCATGGTACTTGCCTATCCTAGTGGTCACCATGGCTACTTCTCAACCTAGTGATACCCCATGGCATCATCCATGTGCTGCTGGTTGTTTACGATGAAGAATTCAGGAGTATGTGACCAGATGGCCTCTAGCCAGTGGCCAGGCATGAAGCCTCTGAGAGGTGGTTGTATGAAGCTGTGAGAATGAAGCCAAAGATGCAATGGAATCACAGGAAGTGAGAGAGCCCAAGAATGTAAACAACTGCCATGAGAAGCTTCCAGGAACAAGCAGCATCAGCCCAAAGGAGAGGGTGTGTGGGCTCCAATGGGCAAAGTCTTAGGGGTGGGGCTCCCCTAGCCTGATGGACCTCATTAACACCATGTGTGCTATGTACAAAATCAGAGATATAGGTCTTAATGAATTTACATATGACTGTAACATTTAAAAAGAGTAAGTCATGATTGAATAAATTGTAAAACTAAAATATATTAAATTAAAACAGTTAAAAAGATAAAAGTGGGAGAAAATATCTAAAATGCATGTTTTGCAAAGAAAATTTGGTATGCAGGCTGCTTTCAGCAATGTGCAATTTCAAATTGGAAAATCAATGGTACTTATTTAATAAAATATAAGTGGATCCCTCTGTACATAAATTGGATCCTGTGTTGTGAAACAAAAACTAGCTAAATAAATTTTAACCATCAAGTGAAAGCTCTCTAGATCAAAAACTCCAGCACTCAGAAAAATGGGGATCAAAGATGATATTAGAAAACATAAATTACATTTAGTTAAGGCATAAGCTGAAACAATGTTATCAAAATGTCCATAAACAATTGAGGGACACATTTAAAACCATCACAATAATAAAACTAAATATCATTGCTCACTGCAAAAGAGAAATCAATTCTAAAATATTTATGGAATCATAAGGGACCCAGAATAACAAAAGCAATCCTGGTTAACAAAATCCAAACAAAAGGCAAGCATCACATTCCTGGACTTCAAGTTATACTACAAGCCTCTTATGGTAAATACAACATGATATTGAAATAAAAACAGGCACATGGTTCCATGTAATACAATATGGGTTGTAGAAATAACTCCAGGGACTCTTCACTATCTGACATTTGATGAAGGAACCAAGATTATACTCGGGAGGAAAGATATTCTCTGTAAAAAGTTATAATTGGTAAGCTGGCTATCCATCCATATGTAGAAGTTTGATTGTAGACCCATAGCTCACACAATGTACAAAACTAAAATCATCTTGGAGCAAAGATCTAAATTGGAAAACTAAGTACATAAAACTAAAACAAAAATATGTAAAGTTCTTGAAAACATAGGAATAGGTAAATTCTTTCTGAACACACTATCAATTGCACATGATAGAGTACCAAGAAATAACAAATTAAATCATTGCAAATTATAAAGCTTCTGGACAGTAAAGGAAACATCAAACAATCTGAAGAGGCAACCTGTGGAGTGGAAAAATATTTTGCCTGTTAATCATTGGAAAGAACAATATTGACAATATATGAAAAAGTAAAATATGTTAGACCACCCTCCAATAAGTGTGCAACTAAAACTCAGAAACTAAAATGAGTAGACACTTCTCTGAAGAATTATAAATGGCCAATAAATATGTGAATAATGATCAACATCTCTGTCCATTAAAAATGAAAATTAAAATAATACTGATATTCCACGTTACCTCATCAAGAGCCAGTATCATCAAGAAATCAGGTATAACATTTTAGGTGGGAATGTCAACTAGTACAACCAGTACTAAAATCAGTATGGCTATTATTAAAAAAAGAAAATTAAAATTGTATTTTACCCAGCTATTCCCCTTCTACATAACTTCCTGAAAGAGCTAACTATATCATATTACAATCAATATATGCATACCTGTGTTTACAGCTGCAGCGCTCATATTGGAATCAGCCTACATGCCCATCAATCTATGAGACCTGTGTACTCATGGAGTACCTCTCTGCCATAAAGAAGGATAAACCTTAATTATTTAGAAGAAAATGAATGCACCATGAGATCACTATGTTAAATGAAGTCATCAGACTCACAATGTAAATATCACATGGTTTCTCTTATATGAAAAACCCAAAATATGTATGAAGAAAGATAAACATAGATTCTACAAAATAAGAAGATAAATCTTTTGAGGAGAATGTGACCAAGAAATGGAGGGATGAGAAAGGATTGTAGGGGAAATTAATTAAAATAAAAATAAAGATATGTGCATGTGCCTACTTACCAGGAAGAATGCCATCATTATATACTGCAGACATATACTACTTAAAATAAAAAGTAAAATATGAAAATACAAGAGATAAATAAGTTGAAAGAACAGAGAGAAATACAAGTGCTTAAAGCAAGGACCACACACTCAGAAATCTGTGCGGTCTGCAATGAGATGCTTAGGGCCTAAGTTTGCCCAAGAAATATTAATGGATCCCACTGCACTTCATGCAGGGCATCAAGATATGGTCCTTGTGTGGATAGCAGAATAACTCATCTGCCTGCCCATGATCAGCCTGCTGCCTGTGTGAACAGTCCTGAGGTCACAGCAGGCCTAGTGCAGAGGGGAGCAAGATCATCAGAGCAGGTGTAGGCCTTAAGCACAGGAAAAAAATAACAAAGTAGGAAAGTTTGAGTGCCACAGGCTGGAAGAGAAATCAATTGGCCTCATCTCAGAAAATTCGTGGTTGATTTGAGAATAGGAACAGAAATGTAACAAAAATCTATGAGGGAAGAACCCCATATAAAGAATCACATTAGAAAGCATGGTTGTGGTTTCATCACAAGAGCAAAAATGGTTGGCAGATGCCCAGCAGGAGCTCCCACATAGAACATGAAGAACATCACACCAAGTGAGGTCTGGGAGCTTGCAATGTTCATGAGGAGGAATTCTGGGATGATTGTGAGGCTGTTCATGTCTGTAGCTCTCCCATGTGACCTGTAACCAATAGGAAGACTAATAAGATGATACCAGTGGTATGGTATCATCTTATTTACATTTCTGTTCCTGGAAATCAGTATGGAGATACCTCAAAGAACTAGGGCTGGAGGTCTCATTTGATCCAGCTATTCCCCTGGTGGCTATCTTCTCAAAAGAATTAAAAGAATCATACCACAGTGATATATGTGCACCCATTATTATAGTGGCACAGTTTGTAATAGCTAAAGCTTAGAGAGAGCCCAAGTGCCCATCAACTGGAAAATGGATAAAGTAAATCCCAGGAGCAGTTACCTTTTCATCTGTCTCCATGCCACAGTCCTGCAAGATGCAACCTTCTGCTAGACATGGACTCCAATATTTAATGAGGTGACAACTTTTTTTTTTGCAAACCTCCACTTTGCTTGATTTTAGAGCTTTTTAAAAATCTTTGTTCTAAAATTATTTTAGCCTTTATTCATTTATCTCTGCTTGTTTTGAAGCATTAAAATAATAAAAAGTTTGCTCACTAATTTGCTTTTCCATATTTAAATTAGTCATACCAACAGATCTATTCTACATATCTTTCTATTTTCATTGCTAAAAAGAGAAGTGAATTACCATAAAATTGAAAAGACTTTCATTGGCATCTCTAATACTTCATAGATAATTACTTTGCCATTACAAAAGCTTTTACCATTTTCCTGGATTTTATGTGTATCATAATATTGATTTTCTTACAGTGGTACACTCATATTGCTTTTCAGTGTTTTACAAAAATGTTTTATTGGGATTGTTTTGTCCAGTGATTCATTGTCTTACTTGTGCTTTCTTCTCTTAGGCTTATTTGTTATAGAAAGAAAATTGCTTGATCATATAATGTCACTATCCAAACCAAATGAATTGATTAAGCTCCTACTGCTGATTTCCTGTGGGTCACAGATGCAAACCACACTATATAGATTTTATTTCTTTTGTCAAAATGACAGATAAGGGTCATCAAAACTTTTAGTCTCATTCTCCATCTCTTCTTATCACATGTCCTTCCTCTCAGTGCAAACAAATTCTCAAGTTTCCTGAGCTGAACTCACCTTATATTTCCACTCGGCACAGTGCATCTTGATCCTATGCAGAAGACAAATCCCAGATTGCTCCTCCTTTTCATTTTCTTAGCAATGCATTGAAATTATTTGGCCACAACTTTAAAATGTGAATAATAGAGTGAGTGTGACAGTTCATTTGCAATATGTTATTGACTGGGTTAAATATCACAACTTGTCTAAAGAAGCAGGATTATCATTTTAATACTGTATGAATTCCATTTAACATGAAATTGAGCATAATAGTGACCACAATAGAACTCTTAAACTTTTTCTTTTGCTAATTTAATTGCACTCACAAATTTCATCTGCTTATAGATTTGTTCTTCTGTGCATTACACTTTTAAATCCACTTGAACTCATTATTAAGTTCACATGGTCTGGTGCTCTGTTCCATGGTGATTTATAATTAGTATAATTCCTATATTTTGACTTGAGCCTTAAATGAATCACAGTTCCTTCAGGACCATTTGAAAAACTAATTGATCAAGATAAAGTATAGAATCTGGAACAATCTGTCTATTTTATAGTACACATACTTTATATGTGGTTGAAATAGTTACATTAGCTTAAGATTTTGAAGTATTTCATAGATACCTGTATGTATATCACACATTACTGATGTTATCAGAAATACAGAAATTAACACAGAAAATTACCTGAGCAGTGGAGTAATGAGTCTAACCTCACTAACATAAATGTTGCTTGTGTTCAATGTTAAGAGACTGATGGGAGCCCTGCTCCTGTAATAGCAAACTCACTTCTCAGAATCCCAGTGTGGACCTTGAGGGCAGCCCTGATTTTGAAATACCATGTGAGAATCACACTTCTGATGAGATCTGGAGACCTGGTGATCCTATATTTCCTCCAGCCTCTAATTGGTGAACATTCTTGGCCACACAATTGCGACAAATTAAATTTCAGTCTTAAAAACTACTTTATATGTGAGACACTTAATAAAGAGGAAGCATTCAGATATTATTTGTATGTCACTGGAGATTCAATTAATTTTACAGTTCAAAACTTATAATAAAACTAATTTATTTACATTATAGTAAATCCCTAAAGCTTTGGATTTGCTGTCAGTGTGCTGATAATGGAAGAGGACGTTTTCCAAAGAGCCAATACATGATATTGCAAAATCAAGCATGATTCATGCAAAGGGCTAGAAAAATTAAAATCAGAGTGTGAAAAATTCATACATAGGGGTTCAGTACCCTCTGTTCAATTATTCTTTAAGAAATCCTAAGTTGTTTTGTGTCACTCTGGAAAAAATTAAGAATATCAGAATTAATTGAATATGTGATGAAACTCTTTCCCTTTCTAATACTATATTAATGTAAAGCAGTATTTTTCTTGTTTATAATCCAAACTCATTGACTTCCCTGGGCTGGAGGTTTTACCTCAGAAGCAGATGACTCCTGTACAGCATTCCCAAGCTCATGAACCAAGGATCCTCTCCTCTACTGTCACAGAGCTTCCTTGTCCTCGGTGTAGATTTTATGTTTGTACATGGAAAGACAATGCATACCTACAACTTTATAGTGAATAACTTCTATAGGAACCTTAGGTGAACAATGCATCTGATGTGTCCTAGTGTGCTTTTTCCTTAACATATCAAAATATGTTATTTTTTAAATGCTTTTATGTAGCAAAGAGTTTGTTAAATAATTATTATCAAACACACACACATACAAAACAATAAAACCATTCAAAGAAGAACAATGCAAGGGGAAACAAACTACAATAATATTCAAATAAAGTCGAACTCAACCAAAACAAGACAGAAAAGCACTTAAACATTTTTCCATATAACTTAAAGAAGAATCTCAAGCACCATCAAGACACCAGAGGATGTGATTTGTTTCCCCAAAATCAACATTGAACAAATAATGATCTGGAAAAATATCCAGTTAGTTTGCAGACTCCATATAAGCCAAAGTTCTCCCTAATTTAAATTTCAATACAGTCATATGACACGCGATGGAAATAGAGTCCAAGAAATATGTTATTAGGCCATTTCATCCACGTGTATCCTTAATTACATTTTCAGTTTATCACACTAGAGAAACTATTTGGTATCTATACATATATGTCCTATTTATTTCACTTAAGTGGATGGCGTCAATATGCATCGATTTAGCTATAAATGTCTCTAGTTTCTCATTATTTGTGGCTGCGTAGTACTCCATTTTATAAAAACACCACATCTTCTTTATCTGGTTTCCAGTTGATGGGCAGCTGGGCTGTTTCCAAGCTTTCACTATTATGAACTGTGCAGCTATAAACATAGAGGTACATGTATCACTGTGGTAAGATTCTTTTAAATATTTTGTGAAGATACCCAGCAGGGGTATAGCTGGTTCAAATGGGACTTCTAAGCCTAATTCTTTGAGGTATCTCCATAGTGATTTCCACAGTGGTTGCACCAGTCTGTACTCCCACCAACAATAGAGAAGGGTTCCTTTCTTCACACACCCCTGCCAGCATTTGTTATTAGATGATTTCTTAAAAGCAGCCATTCTTTCTGGGGTTAGGTAGAATCTCAATATTGTTTTCATCTGCATCTCTCGAATAACCAGTGATGTTGAACATTTTGTCATATATTTATTTGCTGCTTTTATTTTATGTCAAGAAGAAATGCTTTTACTTCTTTGTCAAGAGAAATGTCTGTTCATTTCAGATGCCCAGTTTTTAATTGGGTCTTTGAATTTGGGGGGGTCTGAGCTTTTCAGTTCTTTATATATTCTAGATAGTAGTCCTTTGTGTAAGGTACAGTTGCTGAAATTTTTTTCCCCACATTGTAGGTTGTCTGTTAGCTCTGGTGGTGGTTTCTCTTGCAGTGCAGAAGCTTTTTAATAATATAAGATCCCAGTTGTTGATTCTTTGTGCAAGTTCCCATGCCAGGGAGGTTTTGTTCATAAAGTATTTTTCTATGCCAATATCTTCCAGAGTTCTACCTAACTTATCTTCCAGAAACTTTAGTATTTCTGTCATAATATTTAAATCTTTAATCCAATTCGATCTTAATTTATTGCATGGTGATAGGCATGGGTCAACCTTTAATCCTTGGCAGGTTGAAATCCAGTTTTTCCAACACCACTTATTAAATAAGCTATCTTTCCTCCAATGGGGATGTTTGGCTTCTTTGTCAAAGATGAGGTGGCTGACCATATCTGTAGTTGTTTCTGTATCTTGTAATCAATTCCACTGATTCACAGGTCTGTTTCTTTACCAATACCATGTAGTTTTTATCATAGTAGCTTTGTAATATAGTTTCAACCTGGGGATTGTAGTACCCCCAGGTACATCTCTGTTGCCTAAAATTTCTTTTTCTATTCTAGAGCACTTCTGCTTCCAAGTGAATTTTTGGATTGTTTTCTATAGTTCTGTAAAGTATATTGTTGGAATTTTAATTGGGATTGCATTAAACCTATATAAGAGTTTTGGAAGTGTGGCCATTTTCACTATATTGGTTCTCGCTACCCAGGAACAAGGGATTTCTTTCCATTTTCTTATATCCTCCTCAAACTCCTTTTTCAAAGTGCTATAGATTTCAGTGTAGGGGTGTTTTGCTTCCTTTGTTAGTTTGACTCCTAGATATTTCATTATTTTGGATGCTATTGTAAAAGAAATTGTTTCCCGAATTTCTCAATGAGTCTGCTATTTGCATACAAGAAGGCTATTGTGTTTTGAGTGTTAACCTTTTATCCAGCTACTCTACTGAATCTGTCGATTAAGTCTAGAAGTCTTTTGGCAGAGTATTTTGGGTCTTCTACATAAAGTATCATATCATCTGCAAACAATGTCAGTTTAACTTATTGTTTTCCTATTTTTGTTCCTTTTATTTCTTTCTCTTTTCTAATTGTGGCTAATGTTTTGAGAACAATATTAAACAAGAGTGGTGATAGTGGCACCATGTGTCTTGTTCCTAATTTTAGCACGAAAGTTTTCAGTTTTTGACCATTTAATATGATGTTGGCTGTTGGCTCTTCATAGATAAGCTTAAGCAAGTTGAGATAAAGAACTTCTATTCCAATTTTCTGTAG
>NW_004624741.1:33507649-33525984 GCF_000247695.1 Heterocephalus glaber | reverse complement strand
GAATGAATAATCAATAATGCAAAATAGGAAGAAAAGGTCCAAAGTGGTAGGGTTAGTGGGAGGGGCAGGGGAAAGGAAAGAAGGGAAATGAAAAATGATGAGAAATGGAAAAATTGGAAATAAAGTCTTTGTAAATAGGGGAGGGTGGAGGGCATGAAGGGAGGGCTAGGAATTGGGAAAAAATAAGAACCAAGATGCATCATGTAAAGGTACAAGTTTCCAAGGAGAAATGTACTTGTGTTGTATACCTACAGTGTACCAATAAAAGAATTTAATACAAAAACCCCCCTCACAAAACAGGGCTTCCAGACCTGCTTCAGTAAGTGGAGAAGGCTGGCATGAGGGTGTTGGAAGCAAAGGGGAGGGTCCTAAGGGGGATTAATGCCCACTCAGTTATTATACTCTGTCTTAAAAACTTTAAACACTCATTGTGTATTGTGATAATACACTGCATGTAGCATGTTTTGTTCATCAATTCGTAAGGTGTTGGACATGTGGTTTCTTTCTAAATTTGTCTACTCTGAGCAATATTGCTATAAATGTTTTACAAGTTTGGAGTGGACCTGCGCTTCTAATCCTCTTGGAAGTGAAATTGTTCACTTGAGGCAGCATTCTCAGGTCACAGGATAGCAAGGCACTTAATCTTGTGAGAAACTGCACACTATTGCAAAGTTGAGGGAGGAGTTGGGGAGGTCCCAATTCCTCGACATCTTCCCCACCACTTTTTGTTACCCCTTTAGTCCCATCCTTTCCTGTGGGTGGGGCTCTTACCTTACTCTTGCTTTCTTCACACTCTGATGACAAATCATGTGAAGCATCCCTTTGTAGACTTTTAGATATTTGTAAATCTTCCTTGGAAAATATCTGCTTAGATATTTGCCTATTTCTTACTGGATGCTTTCAATGTCATTGCTGAGTTGCAGGAGGGTACATGTATTCTAATTGTGTCATTGGTCAGATGTGTATTTTTTGAATATCTTCTTCCATTGTGTGGATTGGGCTTTCAGTTTATTTTAAATTTTTTATAATTTTAAAATTACAGTTAAATGCACCTAAAATAAAATCTTCCATCCTCATTACTTTTAAGTATAGCACTCACCAGTGCTATGTACATTCACATTGGAGACTCATCTCCAGAACTCTCTTTGCACCACTGAAAGTTTGTACCCATTTGCCCCTTCCCCTTCCTGCTTTTGTCAAGCTTCTGCCAACAACTATGCTGCATTCTGGCTATATGTACTTGGCTGTACTAGATTATTCATATACATGGAGTCACACAATAATTGTTGTTTTCTCCCTGTTTTAGAATAATGTCCTCAAGCCTCACTTATGTTCTGGAATATGTGTATATGTATAATCGTGGATTGTGCATAACTTGTTGTGAGGGTTCTGCAAAACAAGGAAACATTTCTAATAAAGTTTAACTTGATAAATGAGTGATGTCTTGTGATAAGAGTAGTAGGTGACAATGAACTTCATATGATCACAACTTGTTCAATGATCCCCCTCATCAGATTATGGGTGATGGTCTCCCAAGGGACAGAGGCTGTGGAGGAGATAGTATCTGCAGAGGAGGAGGGGAAAAAGGACAAAGAATCTATCACTTCAAATGAGATTAGTAAGATGTAGAAAATGTGTAAAAAGGTCCAAAATTTTGTTGAAAAGCACCAACCAAATAAGGCTGTAGAATTGCAAAAATAAATCTGCTTAACAAAAGTGCAATATCATGCTTCTGTCAAATTTTCAAAAGTAGGCTAAAGGAAGTGTCATTAGATAGGTTATCATTAAAGTTGCAAGAAATGAAAAGATTCCATTGTGCTAATAGCAGTGATTCTCTTAATGATAATGAAAGTTGTCCTACGAAATAATCCTGCTCTCTCTTGTCTTCCTCACACCAGCCAGAAAGGCTTTCAAAAGTATGTGATAATTTGTTTATTTTTCTTCATATTTTTCTACATTGTATATTATCATTGTACTGTAATCATTTTATATGAATATATTTGAGTCAAGAAATGAATCATCTGAATTTCCACTATTACTTATGGGGAAATTTGCTTTGCTATGCAGGTGCTCTGTATTACAAGCTCGGTTCCAGAGCTAATTATTCTGGCAAAATAAGGGGCCCAGAAATAAACACAGTGCTCTAGATCAGCAGGATTAATACCCCGAAGCAGAACTTAGACTGCGTTCCACTTTGTAAAGAAATTGCCATTTTTTATTCCACAGGACATACTATTTTGCATTCCCACCAGCAGTGAATGAGAGTTTCCATATTTACTAGTTTTTGCATTGCCAAGAATTTTTTTCCTTAAATTCTTTTATTGGTACATTTTAGGTATACAATACATTTACATTTATCATTGTGAACTTGTACCTTTATATGATATATCTTGGTTCTTATTTTTCCCCTTTCCCTGTCCTTCCTTCACGCCCTCCACCCTTCCCTACTTACAAAGACTTTATTTCTAATTTTAACTTTTCTCATAATTTTTCCTTTCCCTTATTTAATTTTGGTCATTTTACTGAAGTATAGGGCCAGCCCATTCTTAATTTAATTCTTATAGTTTTGCAGAACACATTTATCCCTGTTCCTGTGAATTCTTGTTATCACAACATGGCTCCATGTCCCCTCTAGGGACCCCTATTTGCCCCAAGTGTGTTTTTCAGAAAGACCAGGTCTCTTGGGGTGCAGGATCCCCAGCACCTCCCCCTGGTCCCTCAGATATGGGCTGAAGAGTGCAGTCACACTGCTGCTGTCTCCCCACTCAGCTCTGGTTCCTGGCCTCCTTTTCAGGTCCTCTTGGGCAGGGCTGCCCTGCACCCATCTCTGTGTGGCCTCTTCCCTCTGCCAGGAGCCACCTTTGGGCAACCGGCGGAGCCCTGATGCACACAGTGTACCATGCAGACTCTGGGATCTGCACACCTTGCAGTCTAGTGAGGTCCTCCTCACATATTAGACCCAGAAGGAGGTGCACAACCTATTCTCAAACCCTGGGAATCTACACCTCATTCCTGATCATTCTGGGTGTGCTCCTTCCTGTCATGTCAGCTCCTTTCCACTCTTCCTCTGATCCCTGTGCACTCCTATCTCCTATCACTCCTATCTCTACCCTGTCCTGTTACCTCCCACTTCTCCTCAGACATTGGCACCAGGGAGAAGCCTGTCCTGAGGAGATGGAAGGGAGATGGAGGATTCGCAGTTCAGTCACAAGCCTGAGTCAGCTTACTCTACAGAGGTCACAAGGCCATAGGCTGAGCTCAGACCTGGGCTCCTCTTTGTCCTTCCTGAACCCTGTTGTCTACTGTCTGAGGAACAGAGACATGCACATGGCCCTGAGGAAGCTTCTTGGCCAATCCAGGTGACTTTCTCACAGCCATCAATTCCTCTGAACATTGTCCTTATTCCCATCCTGTTTGGCTCCGCATATTAATCCTTCACAGAAATGGACCAGATGTTCTTCACTGGATAAAGGTACAAACTAAACAAAGAAAATGGAAATCTGCATGGAGTTTATTTTGTTAGCTACAGGCACTTCAATAACTTCTGCTCCCTATTTAATTTCTTCTGCTACATAAAGATAAATTGGGAAGAATACTTAGTGCTCTTTTAGTCAATTTTTGTTTTTCTTATTCACCAGCAAGGGGCTGTCTTAGTTACTTTCTTGTTGCTGAGACAAAATACTTGGCTCCCACAGTAAAACAAGCAGAGGTTTATCTCAGTTCACAGTTTATAGAAGTTTCCGTCTATAATCAGCTGGCTCCAAGGCAAGGTGGCATGGCAGACAGAAACAGTCCATGGCATGGTTGCAGGAGGCAGCCAACCTTCATTCCTTTCCCTTGTTATTCCATCCAGGTTACTAGCCTATTTGTTGATGCCTCCCATACCAAGGGTAGGTCTTCCTTCTTCAGTACACCCGTTATCCACATTCAGATCTTCCATAACCCCACCAGTGGGCTAATTCAGCATCACTCACCCAGACCCAGTCAGCTCCAAAAGCCTCACCGATGAGAACATGAGCCTTTGGGAGACATCTAGATACAGCATAAGCCATAACGGGGTGAGACAAAAATGGCCTCTATCTTTTCAGGCTCTGTTCCACTATCTCTGCTTGGAGGGGAAACATCCCATATGTCTTCCTCAGTAAAGGTTATGTGAAGAGAGGGCAGGGCATTTATGTCTTGAAAATAAAGATGTGGAAAACAGCCTCAGCGCTCTTGTCACTTGATCACAGATGACTGATATGATGTGAAAAAGACACCTTCACTTTTTAAAGATGCAACTAATGTCTGCAAACAGTGTGCACATTTGTGCTTCCAGTGCACTGAATATGCACTCATGCTCTGATTAGACAAGTGCATAGGATGGATTGATGGGGCAGCTGTTAGTGTGTAGATCCAGGATATGAGAGAACTCTAGTGTTTTCAAACAACTGGAACTAGGCATGCACTACTGTTTGCACTGACACGTTTTTATTCTCACAAGTATAGAAGAAATATATTTCACTACTTTTTCATATGTATAAAATTCAAGACTTCATCTACGTATGGTGTTTAAGATTTCTACATTGTAGATATGAGATTTTTTTCTTTGCTTTGATAGAACACATATCTACTCACATATATGTATTAAATAAATATAGATACTGGAACATTCTACTACACTTTAGAGTGGCAGTCCCATATTTTCTGTGATCAGGTCCCAGTGTCATGGAAGACAATTTTTTCACAGACCCTGAGGAGTGTGGTTGGATTGAGAATGCTCCAAATGCATTACATTCAATGTTCACTTTATTTCTGTTATTATTACATTGTACTATATTATGGAACAATTATGTACTCTTCCATAATGCAAAATCAGTGGGAGCCCTGAGCTTGTTTCCCTGTAATTAAATGGTCCCATCTGGGGACCATGACACCTTAGGCATATTGCTTTGTCCAGCCTACCTCAGCTCATTTTGGTTGCTGTCACATCAAATATCCATACATCACATAGATATGCTGCTGGAAATGGCTTTGCAGTGCTTTTGAAGCAATATCAGGATGATCAGCCTTGACTTTAATCCAGAACAGATGCAGATTTGAAGTTGTCTTGCACATATTTTTAAGGCCACTGACATCTCTGATATGAAGCCATTGATCCTCTTTTAATACCCTTTGTGATAGAGAATTACAAGTCTAGGGAAATATGGGCAGAAAAATGAAAAGATTTCTTTTTAAATAGTTTTTCATTATTAATTTTAGATACAATTTAGAAATACATAATGATCACATTCATAATGGGAAATTTGCACCTGTTCATAATATTTGATTCTTCTTTCTCCCTAATTCCATCCTCACCCTTCAACCCCTCTATCCCTTCTTATTTGTGAAGGATTTGTTCCCATTTTTTACTTCTATTCTTTTTTTCTTTCCCTTCCTTTCTTTCTCTGTCCCCACTCCCTTGTTCCCTATCAGATCTGGATAGGTTCTTGCTATTTCCCAATATATATTGTATATTTAACTCATTATTTATTGTTTGAGTTTCTCACACCATGAAATCAATGAGGATTTTACAGCTCTGTGTCCTATTTATTTCACTAAGAGGATGGCCTCAACCTCCATCCATTTAGGTAGATATTTCTCAGATTTATCTCTATTTCTGGCACAGGAGGGCAATCTTCACTGCTACACAAAGTGTGAACAGGGAAATCTGTGCAGCACACTCTTTCAGGGATATGGTCTTTCTGCCTGTCATGGAAATCACTAAGGCTCTGGAAACAATAACTGAGAGGCTCCTGAGGTCTAGGAGGGCCACATTGTTTATAAAAAAAAAGTTCATGAGAGACTGCAGATGTGTGTCTGATATGATGATACTGACAGTCACAAGATTCCCTGTTAGTGCTCCCAGATAAATCCCTAAGAACACCACACTTTGCAGAACCTGGAGCTCCCTTGAGCCTGTGACATCCATGAGGAGGAATTCTATGAAGATGGTGATATTGTCCATGTATGCCCACCTGCCATGGTCTCCACAGAGTCAGAGATTAAAATGAGCAGAGGATGCTACAAGCAGAATGTATAGCACCCATCAGAACTATAATATGGGCTCTAATCAGGAACTCTGGATAGAAAAAATACATACAATAAATAATTTCAAAATCCACTGAATGTATATATTTCTACTTCAGTTTTATTTCTCCAAATTTCTGATATACTCTTTATCTTAGCATTTATAGCCTGATAGGTAATTAATATAAAGAAAGTTTTGCTAGAGTCATTTATAGTTAAATGGGTGCACCTCACGACCATACTGTTAAGTGAAATAAATAGGACACAGAGGTATAAATACCTCATTGTTTCTTGGTGTGAGAAACAAAGTGTAAATGAAGACTAAAGTGTATAATAGACATTGTGAAATAGGAAGAAAAGTTTCAAAGGGAAGGAATACTAGGGGAGGGATAGGGGAAAGGAAAGAAGGGGAAAATGAGAAAAGAAAGATGAGAAGTGAGCGGAGGATGCTATAAGCAGAATGCAGAGAACTCATTACAACTACAGTGTGGCTTCTAACCATGATCTCATGAGACAATAAGTGGATAAAATAAAGTACCTTTAAATCAAGTGAATGTGCATATTTTTATTTCTATTTCTTTTTCCAAACTCCTGGTAAATATCCTATTAATGTTTAGCTTAATAGTATGACAGATTTAAGCAATAAAGTTTTTAAAGTCAAATTAATTCCCAGCAGTCATTCATTTATTCCGTATATTTAAAATGGATTTTCTAATTATGCTCGTCCCTCTTTTTCCCATTTGCTTCAGTTTTCTGTTGCTGTCCTAGACATTGTCTGTGAGAGCTTGCATAATGGCACTAGGTTTGGAAATCCCTCATCTGCTCCTCATCCTCTAGATCCTGTGCTGGAGAATGACTGTCATATGACCCGTCCATGGCTCACGCTCTTCTCAGCTTTCCCTAACAGATCTAATGTATGAACCAGAGTTTCCTTTGACAAAGACTTTGATCTAAAGGACACCAGGCTGGTCAACCTGCCCCATTCTCTCATTTTAGACACTCTTCCAGAACTGTGTGTGAGCCCTTTCTTCCCCCCTTTGCACCATCATCTATGCAAGATGGAATTTCATTCAGGACATGAAAATTCTATTTTCTTATTGGCAGTGTCCAGCCTGTTCTCATCCTTTACTTCCCTGGCTGCCTGTTCTATCTTAAAACAAAACAAAAACTCCTTGAAATACTCCTCCAAAATGCAACCTTCTGTGAGGCACAGCTTGTAATATTTAATGAGATGCCAACTTTCTCTCCAGACCTTCCAACTACTAAAAAGTTGTTTTCACAACTTTTGCTAAAATTACCTTATTCTAATACCATTATTTTAAAATTAGTTGATTTAACTGTGTTTGTTTTGAAGCATTCAAATCATAAACACTGTTTAGAAGTTATATTTTCAGTACTGAAATTAGTTGCATAAGAAGATCTAATTCCGGTATTATTTTATTTTCTTTGATGAAATAATTAAGGGAATATAATATTGAAAATGTCAAAATCTCCATTTGTAGTACTTTAGAGATACAGTACCATTACAAAAACAATGATAGTTTTTGTCTTTCTATTGTGAAGAATCATGATTTGCTTAAAATCATACATTTATTTGGCTTTCTAGTGCTTTTCAAAACTATGATGTAGGAATTGTTTTGTCTAGTAATCCTTTGCCTTGCCTATGATTTCTTCATTTAGTCATTACCTCAATGAAGAACAAATCCTTAGAGCTCAGAATATGGCTATCAATTTTGACACTAATTGATTGAGTTGATAGTACTGATATGGTGTGAGTTACCAATGCAAGCATTTGTAGCTATTTTCAATTTCCTTTACCTGAACCAAATAGGAATTATTAGAAGCCTGGTCCACATATATCTCTTCTGATGACTGTCCTTCCCAATCAGTGGGAAGAAAATCTCCCATTTCCTTGTGCTAATTCTTCTCTTGCTTCTATACCTCACCATGCATCTTAGTCCTGTACAGAAGGGGAATGCATGGACTCCAATTCCTCCTTCTTTTCATCAGGGACACTATGAAATTATGTAACACACAACAGTTCAATGGACAACAGAATGAAGGTAGTTGCTAATTCTTCATGAATTATTAAATGGGGGGAAATATAATAATATATCTAAAATTTGCCTTTGGTAAGCTGGAAGACTGTGTTTATCATTTATCAATTTAGTACCTTATGAAATCTAGCTATTATACAAAGATGCACATAAAAGTGCACCTAATAGAAAGCTCATTTTTTTACTAATTTGAAGACTGACTTTGCTTATATAATTTGATTTTAATGAAATGTCCCCATAAATTTCATTTGGTTATAGACTTCTTAGTTATCCTTCTAAATCCAGCTTAAATTTGCATGGCCTGGTGCTCATTTCCAAGGAAATTTTTCATCAGCGTGATTTCTGTCTTTTGAGCTGGGCAATACATTAAACAGATCCTGGGAGAGCATCTGAAGAACTAATTGCCACTAATAAAAACTAGAATCTGAAGTAATCTGACTAATCCTAACAGCACACATATGTCATATGGGGTTGACATAGTTACATTAATTTAAGATTTTGTAGTATTTCACAGGTGCTGGTATGTGACTTATGCCTTACTCATGTTATTACAAATACATAAATTAATACATAAAAACTTACCTGAGCAGGGAGGTAATGAGTCTAACCTCAGTTAAAAGGAATGTTTCCTTTGCACAATGTGAAGAGAATTGATGAAATCCTTGCTCTTGCTTCTTTCTTCAGTGACTAAATTCAAACTCACTTCTCAGTGAGACTCCCAGTGTGGACCATGGGTGCAGCTCTGCTTCTGAAACACCTGAGACCCTGGTAAGTGTTCACCAAGGACACACATGGGTCACTCTACTGATGAGCTCTGGGGACCTGGTAATACCAGCTCCAAGGAGCCCATATTTCCTCCAGCCTCTAATTAGCCAGGATACTTCAGTCACACCATTGAGACTAATTAAATTTCCAATAGAGTTTTAAGTAGTTTATGTGTGTGGCCCTTAATGAAAATGAAGCACTCAAATATATTTCATCCATCACTGGAGATTCAATGAATTTCCAAGCTCATAAATGGTTATGAGATTAATAATACTTGTACAGGTCCGGGGGTTTATCTCAGTGTTTCTGCTTCCTGCCTTGCAAGTGCAAGTTCCCAAGTTTGATCCCCAGTAACAACGATGACAAAAAATACTTGTACTAAGTAAACACCTAAAATGTTGGGCTTGCACAATGTGGTGTGATGATTGGGAGAGCAATTATGCTCTGTGGGTTGGTGTTTTCCAAAGTACCAGTACAAACTGTGACAAAATCATGCGTGACCCACATGGAGGGCTAGAAAATTAAAATCAAAGCATGAAAAATTCATTCACAGCTATTCAACTTCCAGAGTTCAATCATTCTTTTAAAAAACTGTAGGTTGTTTTCTTTACTATGTAATAATTGAAGAACACCATAAATTACTAAAATGTATGATAAATCTCCTTCCTCTTTCCATGCTTATCAGTGCAAGGCAATTGAACATGGGTTCAACTGAACCCATGAACTGCATGGGCCAGTAGCTTTCTCCTCAGAAGCTGGTGACCCAACATAGCTTTCTCAAGATCAGAGATGGAGAATCCTGTCCTCTGTAACCATGAAAGTTTCCTGGACCTTGGTTTATACACATAAATATAATATTCAGTAGGATTTTTTAATCTGTAGGTTCCTTAGGAAGCTTAGCTGTTCTGTGTCTTGGTCTCTTTTGTGCTCAGCATAGCACAGTACCTGTGGGGAGTACTTGATTTTTAAAATGCGTTTGAGAAAACAGTTCTTGATGTCTGAGAGCATGGCATCAGCATTGGTGCTGGTTAGCAGCTGATGGGAGAGAGAGCAAAGGGAACAGGGAGGAGAGGAGAGAGAAGAGAGAAGAGAAGAGAAAAGAAGAGAACAGAACTGGTGAAGATCCCATTGTGTTCTACTTAAACAACCCTCTCTTTTGATAAACCTCTGATTCATTATTAATCTTTTCTGAGGATTTTTACCCATGAAATATTTAACACTCTTTGGGCTGCACATCCATAGGTTCTGTCATTTCTTCTTATGCTTACAATGGGGAGCCTGGCACACAAATTTTGGATCACAGACTGCATAGAAGACCAAGCATCATATTAGACAGAAGCATTTTCCTGACTGTAAACATTCTCTGGTTTACATCTAATGAGTTTAATTGATGTAGAAAGCACAATACTTCATCCTTTATGGTTAGGATTTGGTGTTCACACACCCAGATTTCTAACTTTAGTTTAGCATCAGGCAGATCCTACATCAATGCCTTTATAATTAAATTATCCCCAAAAATGAATAGAAAACCAAATGAAAGATAATGCAGTAGTTTAGAAACAAATTCATATACCTTAACTCATAATCTTAAGCAGCATTCAAGTGTATTTTAGACTCTGATTATGGTGCCTGAGAAGTGCTTATTACTAGTGATTCCCTAAAGGTGGAAATGAAGGCCCAAGGCATCCCACAGGGAACTCCCTTCTGTTCCACCCCAGGATGCATTTTATCTGAGGAATGTGATGATCTACTGTTCATGTGGGCAAGTTCATGGGGAAATGAGTGGAAAGAGCCTCAATCAGTACCAGTTTCACTCCATGGCTAATTGAAATTGATTATTTGTCTATAACTCTCAATTTGGACCAAAGCATGAAGAATAATTTAGCACATATAAGTGGGCATCATTTTTGAAAATGCTCCCAGAATGGCTTTGAGTAAATGTAAATAAAATTATATTAAGAAACCTATGTCAAACATTGGATACTATCACTAAATCTATTGCAAAGGCTACAGTTGCCCAGAAAACTCCAAATCTCTTGCTAAATTTGTTTTATATAACATGACTGGTTGCACCATTCCTTGGGTGGACAGGGTAGAATGGGATGGCAGCCAACACCTCCTGCTGTAGCTGGATAAATACATCTGTTGTGGTAGAATCTCTGCTGAAAGAATCCAACAGCCCAGCCAAAATATCAACAATGCAAGTCCTTCTTCTTGCTCATTCAGGGTGTTTCCATTTTCTTGGTAGATTCATGATGGTCTTGGTGAGTGTGCTCAGTTGCTTAGCTATTACATTCCCCTAGACCTTCTAATTGTGTTCTCTTGTGCCCTGTCTCTCTACGTGTTGCATGCTCATATATCTGGTACATAGCCAGTGGTCTCAAAAATGTTAGAATAGTGAGCAAAATATGAATGTAAAGAATAAATACCTCATAGTTTCTCTAGTGTGAGAAACTGAGAGTGTAAATAAGGATTAAAAGGATTAATAACTAATAATTGATACTTTTGAAATAAGAAACTGTCCAAAGTGGGTAGGGGTGGTGGGAGGAGATGGTGAAAGGAAAAACTGGAAAGGAAAAATTATGAGAAAAGAAAAAAATGGAAACAAACGATCCCCAACTAACTAGACATTATCAATTGTAACTTCCATACTTGGACCAAATAAGTAAATTATCATGGTATCAAATAGTGGCAAGGATGCTCAAGGATTTTTCCACTCTGAAGTGGGAAGTCCTGACTGTGTGGGGAACCAACTAGGGGATTAGTAAAGTACATTTCTGGGTGAGTCAGTGTCATGGAGACATAGCCTCAAGGGCCATGCTGAGTCCCTGACTCCTTCTACTCTCATCCAGTTTTCTTGCTCTGTTTCCTGTTTCTTCTATGTCCATTTGGGACGCTGTTCCTATCTTGCAAGCAGGTGACCAAGGACTGAATGCTTTGAAACCAAGCACAAAATTAAACCTCTACTCTTTTAAGTTACAGGCAGATAAATGCTGCCACAGAGGAGAAAGCTGAAGAACATAGGAAATAGGGACCAGGAGTACGGACTGTTCAAGTCTTCTGGAACTGATGTGTTACAACTATGTTCCCTGGATGCCCGGCATGGAGTTCTGAGACATATTGAATGTATTTTAAAAAGAGAAAGCCAAAAAGGTCTAATGTGAAAATGTAAAAGCTATTAAAATTAAAGAAGCTGAAAGACAAAAATGTGGGAAAAAAACTGTAATGCATGTAGTGAAAGAAAAATTTGTGATTTCCACACATATATGATTAAAATTTGGAAAATCAATAAGAAATACATATGAAATAAAAGAGAGTAGAATCCTTATGTAAATAGCTTAATATGCTGGAAAAATGTTTTTCCTTCAATACTTTTATTGATATACTTTAGGTATACAATATATTTACATTTATCCTTGGGTACTTGTACATTTACATGGTATATCTTGGTTCTTATATTTTCCCCATTTTCTGTCCTCCCTTCAACCCCACGCTTCCTTATTTACAAAGACTTTGTTTCTATTTTTTCCTTTTCTCATGATTTTTCCTTTTCCTTCTTTACTTTCCCCTACTTCTTCCACTTACCCTACCCATTTGGATGTTTTCTTCCTATCTCCCATTATCAAATATTCATTTTAGTCATTATCTATATTTTCAGTTTCTCACACCAGAGAAAATATTCAGTATTTACATATGTGTGTCCTATTTATTTCACTTAAGATTATGTCCTCAATATGCATCCATTTAGCTACAAATATCTCTAATTTCTCATTATTTATGGCTGAGTAATACTCCATTTTATTTTTAAAAAGCACCTTTTCTTTATCCAGTTTCCAGTTGAAGGGAACCTGGGCTGTTTAAAAGCTTTCACTATTACAAACTATGCCTCTATAAACATGGGTACTCATATCGCTATGGTATGAATCTTTTAAATCTCTTGGGAAGATACGCAGCAGGGGAATAGCTGGGTCAAATCTGGTCCTAGTTCTTTGAGATATCTCCATACTGATTTCCACAATGGTTGCATCAGTCTGCACTCCCACCAACAGTGAAGCACTCCTCCTCTTTCCCCACAGCCCAGTTAGCATTTGTTGTTGGTTGATTTCTTGATAGCAGCCATTCTTTCTGGGGTGAAGTGGAATCTCAGTGTAGTTTTCATCTGCATCTCTCCACTGAGCAGTGATATTGAACATTTTTTCATATGTTTATTTGTTGTTTTTACTTCTTTGTCTGAGAAATGTCAGTTCATTTCAGAAACCCATTTTTGAATTGGGTCCTTAAATTTGGGGGGTCTGATTTTTTTAAGTTCTTTGTATATCCTAGATAGTAGTGTTTTGTCTGAGGTACTGCTTTTAAAATATTTTCCCACATTGTAGGTTGTCTCTTAGCTCTGTTGGTGATTTCTTTTGCAGTGAAGAAGCTTTTTAAGAAGATGAGATCCCAGTTCTTGATTCTTTGTGAAGTTCCCATGCTACTGAGGTTTTGTTCATGAAGGTTTTCCTATACCAATGTCTTCAAGAGTTCTACCTAACTTATCTTCCAGCAAGTTTAGTGTTTCTGTTTTAATATTAAGATCTTCAATCCACTTTGACCTTAGTTTAGTGTATGGTGATAGATATGGTTTTAGTTTTAATATTTGGCAGGTTGAAATCCAGGTTTTCCAACACCATTTATTAAAGAGGCTATCTTTCCTCCAATGAGGATGGTTGGCTCCTTTGTCAAAGATGAAGTGGCTGAGTATGTCTGGAGTTGTTTCTGGATCATCCGATGTATTCCACTGATACTCCTGTCTATTTTTTTGCCAGTACCATGCTGTTTTTATCACAGTAGCTTTGTAATATAGCTTCAAGTTGGGTATTGTGATACACCCAGCAATGTCTCTGCTGCCCAGAATTGCTTTTGCTATTCTAGGTGTCTTCTGGTTCCAAATGAATTTTTGGATTGTTGTCTCTAGTTCTGTGAAATAAATTGTTGGAATTTCAATTGCCCTTCTATTAAATCTATAGAATAGTTTTGGAAGTATGGCCATTTTCACTATATTGTTTCTTAATACCCAGGAACAAGAGATGCCTTTTCATTTTTATATATCATCTTCAATCTCCTTTTTCAGAGTGCTGTAGTTTTTAGCATAGATGTCTTTTGCTTTCTTTGTTAGATTGATTCCTAGATATTTCATTTTTTGGGCGATGCTATTTGGAAAGGAAATGTTTCCCTAATTTCTCTTTCAGTTAGTCTGTTATTTGTGTATAAGCAGGCTATTGTTGTTTGAGTGTTGACCAGCTACTCTATTGAATCTGTCAATTAAGTCTAGAAGTCTTTTGGCTGAGTTTTTTGGGTCTTCTAAAGTATCATGCCTTCAGCAAAAAATGACAGTTTAACTTCTTCCTTTACTATCTTTATCCCTTTTATTTCTTTCTATTTTCTAATTGCTGTTACTAATGTTTCTAGAACTATATTGAACAGGAGTGGTGATAGTGGGCATCTTTGTCTTGTTCCTAATTTTAGAGTGAGTTTTCAGTTTTTGACCATTTACCGCTGAATGGATCTTAAAAACATTTGAAAATATATTAATGGCTGGGATTTTAGCTCGGTGGTTCCAGCCCCTGCCTTGCAAGCACAAGGTCCTGAGTTTGATCCCTGGTACTCAAAAAAAAAAAAAAAAAAAGAAAAGAAAATATATTAATGTATGACATAAACATAAATGTAAAACATGTTGAGAAAATAGAAACACTTAAAGTACTGAGTACAAATTCAGAAAACTGATTATCTTAAGACAAAATCCTCAGAATTTGAGGTACGTCACAGAAATATTGATGGATCACATTGGTCATGGTGAAGGGAAGCCTGAACGGACAACCTGTGTGGATAGCAGAGAAGACCAGACCAGAACCCTGGGAGACAGCTGTGGCCTAGGAGCACATACTCAGTATGATAATTAGCCCACAGTGCAGAGGGTGGAAAATGGCCATGTAGCAGTCATAGGACATGACCACGAGGAGGAGACTCTCCACTGCTACACACAGTGTGAACAGAAAAATCTTTTAGGCACACTCTTTCAGAGAGATCATCTTACTGCCTGTCATGGAATTAACTATGGCTCTGGGAACAACAACCAAGATGCTGCCGAGGTCTACGAGGGCCACATTACTTATACAGAAGTACATGGGTGAATGCAGATGTGTGTCTGATATGATGAGACTGACAGTCACCAGATTCCCTGTTAGTGCTCCTAGATAAATCACTAAGAAGAGAACACCTTATAGAATCTGGACCTGCCTGGAGGTTGCAACATCCATGAGGAGAAATTCTGTGAAGATGTTGAGTTTGTCCATGTCTGTCCACCTGCTGTAGTCTCTAAGATTCAGAGGTTAAAATGAGCAGAGGATGCTATAAGCAGAATGCAGAGCACCCCTTAAAACTACAATATGGGCTCTAAGCAGGAAATCAGGATAGGAAACATGCATGCAATAAATCATTTTGAAATCCAGTTAATGTATGTAGTTCTATTTCAGTTTTATTTCTCCAATCTACTGATATTCTGTTAATTTCAGCATTTATAGAATTAGATTATTATTCAGTATAAATGAAGTTAATCTGAAGTCATTTATAGCTAAATGGATGTACCTCAAGACCATATTTTCCAGTGAAATAAATAGGACACACTGTTGTAAATACTGCCTTGTTTCTCTGGTGTGAGAAATGAAGTGTAAATGAAGACTAAAATGTAAAATAGTTAATGTGAAATGGAAAGCAAAAAAGTTCAAAGGGAAGGGGAAGCAGTGTAGGGTGGGGGAAAAGGAACGAAATAATATGAGAAGAGAAGAAAAAACAGAAATAAAGTTTTTATAAATATGGAGTGTTGTAGGGGTGGAAGGGAAGGCAGGAGAATGGGAAAAAATAAGAACCAAGATATGCCATGTACAGGTATACATTCCCTAAGATTAATGTGACCATGATGTATACCTAATTTGTACCAATAAACTCCAGAATAAAAATATATACTAGTTAAAATGAAATGAAGCCCCAGTAAACTTTCATTTTTTGTTACTTTTAAAATGGCTTTTTTCATTCTCCCAGAACTCCATTTGCTTCAGTTTTGCATGGCAATCCCAGAACGACTGTATGTGATCTTCTGTACCCCCGGGTATTGGAAATCCCTCATCTGCTCCTCATTTTCTGGGTGCTGGGCTGGAGAGTGGCTCTGATGCTGCTCTTCTGTGGCTGATGGTCTCCTAAGTTTTTCCTAACAGATCAAATGCATGATCCTGACATTCCTTTGACAATGACTTTGATCTAAAGCACAACAAAGTTTTCCCACCTCCCTATTCTCTCATTTCAGATGCTCTTCCAGACCTGTGTGTGAGACCTTTTTTTTCCCATTTGTACCATCATCTGTCCAAAATGTTACTTCCTTTGGTTATATAAATTCTAGTTTCCTAATGGCAGTGTTCAGCCTGTCCTCAACTTGTACTTCCCTGTCTAACTGATTTATCTTGAAACAAAAGAAAATCAGCTTCAAGTTCTCGAAAATGCCACCTTCTGTTAGGCATGGATTCTAACATTTAATGAGGTTCCACAATTCTCTCCAAATCTGGTCTCTACTTGCTCTCAGAGCTTTTGTGAAAATCTCCTTATTCTAAAATCATTCTTTTAAATTTACTTTACTTACCTGTGCTTCTTCTTTTTTTTTCTACCAGTAATTGAGCTCAAGTCCTTGTACTTGCTAGGCAGGTGCTGTGCTGCTGAACTACATCCCTTGTGCCACTCATGCTTGTTTTCAATCCTTCCAATTATAAACCGTTTGTTTTGAGATAACCTTTTCAGTACTAAAATTAGTTACATAGAGAGGTATAATCTCAGCAATATTTTACTTTCCTTGGTAAAAAAAAACAACAGAACACTGAGGAATTAAAATATTGAAAAAGTTAGCACCTTTAATATTAAAGTTTTATAGGTGATTACTTTGCCCCTAGAAAGACGTTTACTATCTTTGTGCCTTTCCATACATAACACATGTATATTGATGTGTTTACAGTTGTACATTCATAAGGTTTTCAGTATATCACAAAACTATTTTACATAACTATTGTGTCTGGTAGTCTTTTTAATTCCATCTTATTTCTTCTTTTGGCCATATTCCTCTAATAAAGAGAAAATCCTGTTGGCAGTGAATGTTACTCTCTAAACCAAAACCAGATGATAATGTTGATAGAACTGGCTGGCATGGTGTAAGTTGCTGATACAGACCCACTTGTGCCTATTTTTCATTTCCTTTGCCAAAAATCACAGAGAGAGGTCAATAGAGGCCTCATCCCCTCCATCTCTCCTGATGACTCTCCTTCCCCCTCTGAGAAAGCAAATTCTCCTGTTTCCCTGTGCTAATTCACCTCTCCCTTCCATTCCGCACCATGCATCTCAGTTCTGCACAGAGGGGAAGACAGGGATTCCTACTCCTCTTATTTTCCTCAGTGTATTTTGAAATTATTTCACTCACAACAATGCAATGAACAGGAGTATAGTGGTGGTTGCTAGTTCCTCATTAATTATTAAGTGGGGAAAATACAATAATATAACTAAATATATTATTATTTTAAAATCTTTTACTATTTAGCTATTTTCCAAAACTATGCATGATAATGACCTTAGTAGTCATCTCTAATTTTATTACTAATTTAAGAAGTATGTTTGCTTATGTCATTTGATTTGTATGAAATACCCTCATAGATTTCATCTGCTTATAGCTCTCTTAATTTCCCTTTTCAAATCACTTGTCCTGATGCTTATTTTGAAGGTAATTTCCAATCACTATGATTTTTCCATTTAACCTGGGCCCTCTATGAAACAAAGGTGCTTGGAGAGCATTTGAAGAACTAATTTTGTGAAATAAACAGTAGCATCTAAACCAGTCTATGTATTCTATAAGCATGCAGGGGCTGCGATAGTCACGTTTGCTTGATTTTGTAGTACTTCCCAAGTACTTGCATGTGATTTATGCATTCCTAGCGTGGATAGAAATTCCAAAAAAAGCCTGTAAAATTACCTAAATTACCTGAGCAGGGGAGCAGTGAGTCTGACCTCACCAACATTAATGCTGTTTTTGCTCAATGTGGAGAGACTTGATGAGATCCTTGTTTCTGCTTCCTTCTCATGTGACAAAATGCAAACTCACTTCTCAGTGAGACTCCAGTGTGGACTGTGCATGCAGCCCTGCTTGTGAAATATCTGTGGTCCTGGTGAGTGTTGACCAAAGACATCTGGGGATCACACTTCTGATGAGCTCTGGGGACCTGGTGATGCCACGTTTCCTCCAGCCTTTAATTGGAGAGCATTCTGGGCTACATCATTGAGACTAATTAAATTTCTACTAGATTTTTAAGGAAGTTGTTTATAGGTGTGAGATATTAAATACAAAGAAATCTTCAAAATATGTTTTGTCCATCATTCAAGATTCAGTGTATTTCAAGT
>NW_004624741.1:33459276-33489260 GCF_000247695.1 Heterocephalus glaber | reverse complement strand
AGAGATGGAGACAAGACAGGTTTCTGATCAAGTCTCGTTTATTGTGGAAGCTGCTACAACATATATACCATAGGGCTAGAGGGGAGGAGCAAGGGGAGGGTACTGGGGCTACTTCCTTGTTGCCGGGTAGACTTGCATCAGGCTTAGATATGCCCGTAAAAGGCACTCAAGAGTTCTAGCAGGGGAGGCAAGGCCCCCCACAACCCTGGACCTGGGCAGGAGCCCACAGCTGCACTGGTGCTGTCTCCTCCTGTGGTGTTGGTTCCCAGATTCCCTCTAGGGTCAGTTTGGGCAGAGCTGCCCTGCTTTGTGCTGTGTCTTCCTATCATCCTCTTGGAGTGGACACTAGGAATCCTAAGATCCAGAGCTCACAGTGCACCCTGAAGTCTCCCTTGTCTGCACACATCAGAGTATAGTGATGTCCTCCTCACTTGCTAGACCCAGAAGGTGGTGCACAACCTACTTTAAAACCCTGGGTGTCTAGATCTCATCCCCATCCTTCCCAGGTGTTCCCTTTCCTGTCACAGGAGCTTCTTCCCTTTCTTCCTCTGGCTCCTACATCCTCAGAAGCCTGCAATGTTACCTCTCACTTCTCTCTAGACATTGGCATCAGGGAGAAGTCTTTCCTGATGAGATGAAGGTTGAGTGAGGTTCACAGTTCAACCACAAACTGGGACTGAGTCAGCTCACTCTACTGAGGTCACAGAGCCATCGAGTGAGCTCACACATGGGCTCCTCTTTGTTCTCATTGAACCATGTTTTCTACTGTCTTAGGAAGAGAGACATGCACACGTTGCTGGGGAAGGTGCTCATCCAGTCTTGGTGATGCACTTTTTCACAGCCACCAGTTACTCTGAACCTTTTCTCTGTGCTCATCCTGCTTGGCTATGGATCTTAATACATTCCAGAAATGGATCAGATGTTGTCCACTGCAAAAAACCAAAACCTAAGAAAATAAAATGGAAATCTGCATGGAGTTTAGTTTGTTAGTTGCAGCCATTTCCATAGCTTCTATTCTCTATTGAATTTTTCCTGATATTAAAGATAAATTGAGAAGAATACTTAGTGCCATTTTAGTCAATTTATGTTTTTTTAGTCAGCAGAGAGGGGCTGTCTTAAGTTACTTTCTTGTTGCTGAGACAAAATACTCAACTCCCACAGTTAAAGGAGCAGGGCTTTAATTTAGCTCACAGTTTATAGAGGTTTCAGTCTGTAGTCAGCTGGCTATGAGGCAAGGAGGAATAGCAGACAGAAACAGTCCATGCCATGGCTGTAGGAGACTTCCAGCCTTCCTTCCTTTCTGTTCTTATTCCATCCAGGTTACTAGCCTATTGGTTCCTGCCTCCCACACTAAGAGTATGTATTCCCTCTTCAGTAAACCCATAATCCACTCTCAGAACTCCACTAACCCCATCAGTGGGCAAATCCAGCCTCATACACCCCAAACCAGCACGTGAGGCTTTGGGGAAACATTTAGACACAATATAAGCTGTAATGGTGTGAGACAAAGTAGCCTCTATTTTTCCAGGCTCCATTCCACTATCTCTAAACAGAGGGGAATCATCCTATATGTCTTGCTTAGGAAGCATTGTGTGAAGTGAGGGACAGGGCATTTATATCCTGTTGAAGAGGACATGGAAAATAGCCTCAGTACTCTTGTCTCTTGGTCACTGGTGATTGATAATGTTGCAGAAATCTCTGAAATAAATACACAGAGACACAGAATTCAGATAAAATAATAAAATTTCTTCTCAGGAGGGGACAGGAATGCCAGAAACCAGTCTGGTCAATATCCGCACCCTTTTTATTCAGCATTTCACTTTTTATATCCTTTTTAGCCATTATCTCATCCCTAGTGGTCTTTGGTATGTAAATAGAATTCCAGGTCCTATTTACAAGTCACAGACACAAGATAGGCCATATACATTGTAAATTCACCCTGGCATGGTAACTTTGTTAGATTAATGAAGTTACCTGTTAGAGTCAGATAATCCTCACCTTAAACAAGGAGTTACTGGAGAAGCAAATCTTAAAAGAACACATTGCTTATTTTGCTTCTACAACTACCTTAATATTCAATCTATTAAGTTATCTAAAACTTTTCTGTATCAGTATGACATGAAAAAGGACACCTTCCCTTTTTAAAGATGATACTAGTGTCTGCAAACAGTATGCTCATTTGTGTTTGAAGCCCACTGAACGTGTACAGGTGTTCTGATCAGACAAGTTTGTAGCTTGGATTGATGGGGGTGCTCTTAGTGTGTAGTGGGATAACTCTAGTATTTTTAAATATCTGGAACTAGACAAGTACTATTGTTTGTGCCGACACATTTTTATTCTCACAAATAGAGAAGATAAATGTTATATTTCACTAATTTTTCACAAGTATAAAAATTAATGACCTTAAGTACATATGATGTTTAAGATTTCTACATTGCAGGCATAAGATTTTTGTTTCTTTGTTTTTTATAGAACACATATATATTCACACATATATGTAGGGAACAGGGAAAGGGATGTTACTAGGACCTCTGCAGTAAGCCCTAGTGTCCTGCAAGCCATGGCAGCACAAGGCAAATTAAAGGAAAGGTAGAAAAATGAGACTGAGAAGAAGCTGAGCTTTGGGTCTGATCAGTGCTGCTCTAGGCAGCAAGGACGAAAGCCCCCAGCTTACTGAACCTTTTATTCAGTACATGGGGGGAACAAATGTTACAAATGACTTGCAGAGAGTTCAGTACATTGGCATAAACAAGGTGTAACAATCCAAGAACAATGAGGAACTGAGTAGTTGAAGGTTTTGTTCCTCCCAGGATTTCTTCAGCTGGTGTAATCTTGTCCTGGAGCTTCACAGCATCACTGGATCATTGAAGTCTCAGTTGTGACTGGAGGACAATAATGAAATTATATCTCAAAATGCCATAGCTGGCATGTAGGCAGGAGAACTAGGCCTAATGAAATTATTTTTCCCTAAAATTATGTAGCATTGCTCCTGACATATCTCCCTTTCTTTTTGATTTATGCAAGGCTGTTGTTAGGAAAAGTGAGCACACTGAACAATGACTTGTCCCTATATATTGGGAGGATCTATAGTGTGTTTGACTGGATTAGCTGTCTATAATAAGCATAATTTCTCTTAATTGGAGCTGTAAAAGGATTAAAAATGTAATAATTTTTTAAAATGTTGACTAAAAAACTTAAAACTTTTGTTGAACTCAATTAAATATTATCTTCTGTTATACATTTATACTGGGTGTTTAAAACCAAGTTACAGTGAGACCTATATTAAATAAAATTAACCTCTTGCTATCTAACATGGTCAATTGCGTCTCCTCAAGCACTGTCTTGGAACCATGCATAGAGCCTCTTAGCTCCTCTGTCAGTGTCAGCCATCAGGATATGTCATGGACTTGTTTGACCATGTTGCTTCCTGTGAAAGCATGGGAGATTTTTTTCCTTCAGGTAACATTCCTTTGGCATACTTTTGCTGAACCTTCACTGTTTTGGTGTTCACCAGCCTACCTGCTCAGGAGGTTGTGTGATTCACCAAGGATTCAGGATCTTCGAGAAGGTTCCCTCATGACCTGGATCTTTTTGCTATTGTTGTTGACCTTGGAGGGCCAGGGCCAAAATACTGGCTGCCTTCTTAGCCCACATACCTTTTTAGTTCTGGTCTATAAACTTTGGTTGTTGAACACCCAGAAGAGAATATCAATAACATTAGCATTGTAAGAGGTGTAGTGAACTGAACTATTATAATTTTACCTGGATATTAAGCATTTTGGAATAAAAATATAGTTAAACAACTGTTATTAATGCCAATTATGGTTGTTCTTGTGGTTGAATCCCTAACTAGCTATTTTTTGGTAGGATGTCATCTAAGGAAAATAAACCAACCTACAAGTGTGATTATTTTCATAAGTGGCTGGAGCATAAAGGAAAGGAAAATATCTGAATCAAAAGGTAATTGCCATAAACAATATTTTGGAAGACCCATGCAATTAGAGGGCATGAATACAATTTGTACACCAGAAAAGGAGCAGTAATAAATATTACAGTTATATAAAACCTTATGTTCTTCAAGGTAGTTTGATACCAAAAGCATTTTTCTAATAACACACTTTTGCTTATGCCACAGAAATTAATCTTTTGAAGATGACCAATGTATACATATCACAATAACATTTTTAGAACTTAACCAATATAAGCATTTCTATAATATATTTAGAACTTCAAATTCAATGATAACTAATGTAATCAATTTATAATAACATATTGAGACAATATTTATTTCAGTGTGTCTCCCATAAGATTATGAAAATTACTAGGGGTTCCCTTTAGTGAATTAAGACTGGAATAATTATTTTCTGTGTGGCCACTTCTTTATTAACTAAAGGGAATACCTACGGTCACTATGTACTTTGACAAATAAATCTCAATGGCACTTTGATCAGTTAGCAACCTGGGGGAAGAAGGACATGTGTTTAATTTAATAACCATTTATCTGTAAGCCATTTAATAATAGGTGAATATCTTTAAAGAAAAAAAATTTTTGAAAAGGTGAAAAGGAAAAGAGAAAGAAAAAAATTCTACAAACTAATAGACAACAGACAAACATATAAGACAATTTATAAAATTAAAGTGTACTGAAATGTATTTGGCCAAATTGAATTACAATATCCCTTTTATGATTTTGAGGTTTATAATTGTATATGACTGGTCAAAAACTTTTGTAGTCAATTAGCAGAGATCTCTTGAGATTAGAATCAGAAGAAGTGCAAGCACTTTTATACCTATAAATGTAAAAAGAACATTTTCAAGTTGTGCCCCACCCTTTTTTATAAATCTATATTTATTCTTTCTCTGGGGGCATCATCTCAGTCCTGGACACTGCTGTGGATTTGTTGGTTATCGCTGGTGAGGTTGGTTGCTCAGGTACAGCTGGCTCATCACTCTCAACCTGGGTGCTATCACCCATTCTCCAAGATGTTGCTGGTTCCACCAGTGTAACCCCTGGTCTCACATTCTGGGAGAGCAGCCACAAAGTTTCATTATTATCTGTTAGAACACAGGCAAAACCTCTCCTCCAAGCTATTAAGACAGGGGGACCATTTCACTTACCTGTTTAAACATTTTTCCAAAGGACTGGTGGTTTCTGAGTCTTATCTATGGCACCTGTATGCCAATGGAGCATAGCATGTGGTTGTGTGAAGCCTGCTACAGGATTCAAAAAATTAAGTACTAAAACAGCTAGATCTAAATGGGCTTATGGAGGCATCTCATTTCCTTGTTATTGTTGAAGCAATTGATGTTTGAGGGTGGCATGGGCCCTTTCTACTATGGCTGGTCCTCATGGATTATACTTGATACCAGTACTATGCTTACCATGCCAAATAAGAAAGAATTTTTGGATAAATTTATTAACATATGATAGACCATTGTCAGTTTTAATATTTTTGGGCACTCCCATGGCAGCGAAGGCAGACAAGCAGTGTTGTTGGACATGGTGCCCTTTCTCACCAGAGTGATATGTGGCATGTATCATGTGTGAAACTGTATCTATAGAGACATGTACAAATTGAGACTTTCCAAAAGAGGGAACATGAGTCACACCCATCTGCCAAATCATATTAGTGGCTAAGCCTTGAGAGTTAGTTTCCTCAGGGGGAATGGGCCTTGGAATATGCTGGCAACTAGGGAAGGCCAAAACTATCTGTCCTGACTGAACTCAAGATAGCTGAAAATCATGTTGTAATGCCTTGGAGTTCTGATGGAAGTAACTAGGTGATTCCTTAGCCTGATCAAAAGCAGCAAGGTATCCTAGAAGCTGATCTGCTTGTGAGTTGCTGTAGGAAAGTGGTCCAAGAAAATTGGTATTGATCGAATATGTCCAACATAAAACAGAACAGTTCTTTGATGTATGGCCTTTTGTAATCTTAAAAACAAGTTCAATAATTTAGGTTCTAAGGTAGAGCAGACCATATCTCCTTCCAGTATTTGAGTCAAACAAAATGCATAAAAGGAATCACTCAAAATATTAAGAGGTTTGGAGGAAAAGTTTTCAATCACAAAATAAAATGGCTAGCAAATCTGAGCTCTGTGCAGAGAGACCAGGTGTAGGCAACAGATAACTAAAGGAAGAGCTCCAAATTGCTGCTTGGCCCTTAGAGGACCCATCAGTGAAATAGTTTGAGGCACCTTGCAATGGCTCAAATTGAGTAATCTTGGGGAGAATAAACTCATGTCAAGAAAAAAGCTGAAACAGAGGATCACTAGGGTAATGATTATCCATCCAATGAAATCTGCAAAGGCTACTTGCCAATATAAAGCAGTTTGTAGCAGCATCTGCATTTGATCCTTATCAATTGGGATAATGATGAAATGAGGGTCAGCACCAAATAATTGTCGGGTACGATTATGTCCCAAGGAAACTACTTTTGCAATTAGCTCTAGATATAATTGTAGAGATTTCACTAACTAGTTAGATAAAAAAAACCATTCCATGGGAAAGACCTGTTTTTCCCACCATTGTCCTATTAAACCTGTAGGTGAATGAGGGGTGTTAAGCATAAACAAATGAACTGGATAGCTAGAGTTGATAAGAAACCCTGCCAGTTATTTGTTCTTTGCTCTATTAATTGTAGTTTCCATTGTAAAGGCAAAGCTGCCATGCACAGATAAACTTCAGTAGCCCCAACTAACATTTTTTTACCATATCCAATTCCAAGGTGATTATTTTTCTGTTGCTGTTCTACAGGCTGCATTCCACCCTAAAGATGCTTGCCTAATCCTATTTCTGGTTCATATCCCATTTTAGATATCATATGTTGACCCAGTGACGTTTCAGGGGGCAAAATAGTCACTATGCTTCTCCATTCTTTCAATAAATCTCTGCCTCATAAATTTACAGGTATGGGAGCTATGTAAGGACAAATATGTCTCAATTGACCATCAGGCCCTTCATGAGGCAGGGGAATGGAACTTTACAAAACTTGTTGGGGAGCACAAAGGTGCAAAACCTGCAAAACCGGAGATGTTTTAGTTGGTTTTATCCCCCCCAAGATTATGGCCCAAAACATGTGCCAATCACGGACATGTCCACGCCTGAGTCTATCAGTTCTGTAAAGAATTTGCCATTCTATTTAATTTTGCACATGGGCCATTTTTTGGAAATCTCCTGGGTGAAATAAATCTCTTCTTGAGGAATTTCTGGCTTAAGATTCTCTTTGGAATTTTTAAAGCTAACATTATTTAATTTTGGTTTAGGCAAAAGCAACAATTTTAATTGCAAAAGCAATATAATTTCCTTGTTCTATTACCCAAAGTCCTGTCGAGCTAAAAGAAATACACAATTCAGAGGTACAATCAGAATCAACAATACCAGGAATCACAGTAATGCCTTTCAAAGTTAGAGAGAATTTTCCAAGTCTCAAAGCAATGGTTTTTGGGGGTGGGAGTCCATGAATTCCTGTGGGGACAGATACCAGTGTGTCACCTCCCAGAAGGTGAGCTCTGTGAGCAGCAGTAAGATGTATTCCTGAGCTCCCAAGTGTTCTTGTGATGAGGGAAGAAATGTCCTTCATAACACCCATGCCATCTGATTTTGTACTTGTGCACAGGTCTGAACTGGGTACTGCTGACTCAGGGGGACTGGAGCTGCCTGGCCCTGATCTCCTATAGTTTCCTGGGCCCAATTTCCATTTTCCTGGCAGCAATGTGCCTTCCTTATCATATTTGGAGTGGCAGGCTTTAGCCCAGTGAATACCTTTTCAACAGCCAGGGCAAGGGTCAGGCCAGGTGGTAACTTATTTTCTTTGGATGCCTGATCTAGTGGCTCTGAGTCAGCTTGTAAAGCCACTTTCATTTTGCAGTTTTTTTCTGAGATGCCCCAATTTTTCACAATTAAAACATTTTAAATCACTGTGCATACCATGTAAATGTTGGGAGATGGCTTGAGCCATCAGAGCCAAATTGTATAAAGGAGACCCAATATTCTGGCATGCCTTAATATATGCTCCAAGGTCTTTAGATGAGTGAACAGGATTTATTGCCTATTTGCAATCCATATTAGCATTTTTGTAGGCTAGCTATAAAATCAGGATGTCTGCTGTCTGGGAATTAGAAATCTGTCTCCTAATAGTTTGTTGTAATCTCGCTACAAATTCTGTATAAGTTTCCAATGGCTCTTGCATGAATTGAGCAAAAGATTTCATCAGTACACCATCAACTCGCACAGAAGCCCAAGCCCTCTGCAGGAGGTCCTCTGGCTGGTGAAAGATTAATGCTGGGCAACAAGGCTGCCTGCTTAAATCTGAAAAGTCACCTGTGCCCAATACCATATCAATAGTAACTTCTCTGGACTAACCATCTCCCTGAGCATTTTTATGAGCCTATTCCCTGATTAATGAACACAGTTCCACCTCAAAGTGGAGATACTGAGCAGGGGATAGGCACATTTTTGCAAGGTGAAAAACATCATATGGAACCAGGGAATAAGTCTGAAGTACATTGTCCAACCCACTGAATATGGGCTTTGGACACCATTAGTTAACATGCTCTGCCTGAGGTCCTTTAGGATGTTGAAATAAAATGAGGCATGAACATACATGTCCACCTCTGAGTTGTCAGGATGAGGCAAAACTGAGACAGGAAAGCACAAAGGGTCTCCAACCACCTTGCTTGATTTCACAGCCTTTTGTAGGGTACGGCAATAGGGAGTGGCCCACAGAAGTGGGCTTCACAAGAGGGGCAACTAGACCTTTGAGAGATGGCTGAGGAGGCTGAGGAGCTAGAGAACTAGGGTCTTCCTCAGCATGCTGCGGTTGTGGTTCAGAAGCTGCAGTGAGATGCAAGCAAACCAGAGAAGCCAAAAATGGGGAAGCCTGGACAGAAGTGTTTGTGGGGGGAGGGGTAGTCGAGGTTTCCTGAATTGACTGAGAGAATTTGAGAACAGAGTGGACTAAGGCCCAAGTGGGGAGCTTTCAGGGGAAAAGGCAATCACCCCTTCACTGGGCCTCATGGAGAATGGTACCTACACATTCCCATGCTATTAAGTTAGTTGTCCCTTCCTGGGGAAAAGATGGGACATACATTTGTATGTCTTTTAGCAAATTGATCACAGCATCCTTAGGTACTGGGTACATAGCTTGCTTTAACAGCGACAAGTAATTTGGCAAAGTTACACTGCTCTGATGACAGAGACTGACCTATAGTTGTTACTCAGCAAAGATAGAAAATTACCCCCAGCTGGACACACCACCAGTGTTCCTCCTCTGAGTCTGGAAATCATCCTGGGAGATCCGTGTGCTGTCGCTTTTATTCCAAGTTTGTCTCACAGGTGAGTTCACACCTGGATCCAATTCACATGCAAGTTGGGCACCAATTGTAGGGAACAGGGAAAGGGGATATCACTAGAACCCCTGCCATAAGTCCTAGTCTCCTGCAAGCCAAGGGAGCACAAGGCAAATTACAGGAAAGTTGGAAAAATGAGACTGAGAATCTGAGCTTTGGGCCTGACCAGTGCTGCTCTGGGCAGCAAAATTGAAAATCCCCAGCTTACCACACCTTTTATTCAGTACATCGAGAGAAACAAATGTAACAAATGACTTGCAGAGAGTTCAGTACATCGGCATAAACAAGATGTAACAATCCAAGAACAATGAGGAACTGAGTAGATGAAGATTTTGTTCCTCCCAGGATGTCTTCAGCTGGTGTAATCTTGTCCTGGAGAATTACAGCATCACCGGATCATTGAGGTCTCAGTTGCAAACTAAAGCCAAAGTGGAATTATATCTCAGAATTCCATAGCTTGGCTGTAGACAGGAGAACTAGGCTAACCAAATGATTTTTCCCTAAAATTATGTAGCATTGCTACCAACAACAGGCTAGGCAACAGTGCAGTGATTGAGAGTTTGCCTACCTTGCCCAAGACCCTGGGTTCAATCCTTACCACTGCAGACTAGTCATATTAGTAGTGATAAAAATCATAGTACTAAGTCATTCAACAATTCATGGCTTACATAACATGAATTTAATTTTAATTCATGTTTCTTTGGGTCAACTTTATTTCACCTCATCTAGGCTGAGCTTGGCTGGGTTTAAATCAAGATTAAAGTTACTCTCAGAATTTGACTTAATATTTACTCTTCTCATGTACAAGTAGATATATTACTTACCTTTTGCTCATTGGATTATATTAATAGTCTGTCACTGTATAAGAACTAGACCCAGCAGAACAATGATGGAAGGAAGCATCTCCACTCAGGCAATTCGAATGTAGTTAAATTCTAGAACTTCAATGTGTGATAAATATTTTACTTACCTAAAATATGTAAACGAAAAAAGGAATAACATAAGGTAGAACATGAAAGTTTTGTTTATGTATTTGATTGGAATTGCACAGAAATGCGATGATGATATTTTATGATGCTTTAGGGCATAGAAGTACAACCACTGATTAGAAGAAATAGTTTCATTATTTGCACTATTAAAAAATGGCTCTCTTTTCAACTTGAAAATGAGAACAATTGTCCTGTTTTTCACCAATGAGAAGTCAGTGTCTCATGAGGCACCTTATCTTAGTAAGTCTAAAACTCTATGTTGCTGTAAATCAGGTTGTAATCATGCATTTGTGGGAGAAAATGCTGTCATTGATCAGAATTACTCACAATAAAACTGGGAGGAGTTCTCCCAATTCTTATTAATCTCTTTCCAAGGTCTTTCTAAATTGTATTGATTTCTAGCTCTCTTATGTTCTAGGAATGTCAAAAATCACAGAGCCAGGCATGATGGTGCATGCCTGTAATCCTGGCACTATGGGTGGCAGAAGCAGGGGGATTGCAAGTTTGACCCTAACCTGCCCAATTTAGCAACTTAGTGAGGCTTGACCTCAAAACAAAAAATAAAAGCCTGAGGGATGTACATCATGTGAAGGTACTGAGTTCAATACCATATTGCTAAGAGAAATAAATCAGATATATAAGGTAAAATATCACAGGTTTCTCTAATTAATGGAACACAAAATATAAATAATTTAAATAAGAAAAAAGAGAGATGGTAGAAAAAAGGGAAGCAGAATCTATGGAGTTAATAAGGAATTCCAGGGAAGGAGGAGAGGAGTGTTCAAGAGAAAAGGAGGTGAAAAATTATAAGCTCATGACAGGACTGTGTGCCAGTTCCCTAGGATGAGTGTAATTATTATGTATTGGAAACATATACTAATAAATTTTTTTAAAAATCCCCAGTACTGCAAAAAAGTCCGAGTTTCCAAACCCAATTTCCCAGATATGGAACTGATTTTGTACCAATTACTAAAGAAGCTTGTTAAGAATAGATCTTTTGTTGGGCCAGGGATTTAGCTCAGTGGTTCTGCTGCCTGCTCTGCAAACACAAGAGTTCATTCCCAGGTATCAAAGGAAACAAAAACAAAAACAAAAAAAAGAATAGATGTTTTCTATATCTCTCAACATTAGCCTAAAGTGATAAGAATGTCTTAGAACACATCTTATTATCTGTGAAAAAATCAAGGTGATTCTAATGATCTGCCAAATTTGTAAAACATTGACCCAGTCCTTGTTTGAAAATTAAACAAAAGAGGCCAAGCAAATGCAAATCCAAACTGGGGAAATCAACATGGATTTGCATGGTTCCAGGACAAGATTTATAACATGGTGATAACTTCTAATCTATGTCTTCTGTGGCTTTTAATTTTTTTTTACCTTTAACTTTTTTTTACCTCAAGATCATATATCATTTAAGCCCTATAGTTCTTTCAGTGGTTAATGTTTATACTCTACCCCCAACCATAAACACAAACTCAAGTACAGTCTATAGCATAGATAATTAGATTTCTGGAAAGGGATATGAAACAATGGCAGATACAGTCAGTGATATGTACCATTTTCGATTAAAAAAAATAAAGAAATCTTGTGGCAAGATTCCTAAGGAAAGGAGAAATATATCACAAGGGAAAATATCAGTTCACACAAAAAGAAATATTGTCCACAATGAAAAGAATACGAATGGCACCTTACAAATGTAAGGAGAATTTTACAGATGAATCCATCCCATCAACTTTGTGTTTGTGTAAAGACAAAAAATACCACCTTTTTTCCAGGATCAAGGGTGAAAACTAATCTTTTGTGTTTCTATCTCTTTCACATTCTTTACTTACCTTGGCTCACATTTCAATCTTACCAAATTAGTGTTCTTGTGTTTGGAGAATTTATATCAGACTACTTTGGTTTGGATGTGTTTTTCTTGTATTATATTATTTATCTCATTTATAAACATTGAAAGTCCAATAGCTACCAGTCATAGTTCTAAACCTTAGAAATGGCCTTCAATACCTCATAGAACACTCTCATTTTTAAAGAACATGGGAGAGGATAAAAGGAGGAGGAGAAAATAATGATACTGAGAATAATCATGCTTGATATTTTGATAATGAGCTTCAGGAAATCATCTGATCATAAAATATTACAATAATCATGACATAATAATTTCCTCACTTCCATAGAATATATCATTTTCTTGAGTATTTTCCTCCAAATCCTGTGAGGTTTTTCCTACTTCTTCACTGTACAGAAGAATTAACAAGACTGAAAAAATTTAATATCATCCAGGTTTAATTATTTTCTACTATTTGCTATTGGCATCCCAGAAAAACTTCCTGTTCCACAGTTTCTTCATTTTTCATTTCTTCAGTTTTTTACTTCTGCATTTCTCAAGGTATAAATCAGAGGATTTAACATGGGTGTGATAATGGTGTAGAACACGGCCACCATCTTTTCCTCAGAGAAGGTTGTATCAGGCCGCATGTACATAAAAGTACAGGGACCAAAGAAGATGATGACCACAGCAATGTGAGCACCGCAGGTGGAGAGGGCTTTGTGTCTGCCTTCAGGTGACTGCTTCCATAGAGACACCAGGATGACAGTGTAGGAGATAAGCAAGAAGATGAAACTCCCCAGGGAGATGGTCCCACTGTTGGCTGTCACCATGACACCGATGAGGTAGGTGTCCAGGCAGGCGAGTTTCAGCACAGGGTGAACATCACAAAAGTAGTGATCAATCTCATAGTGGCCCCAGAAGGGGAGTTGAATCACAAGAGCCACTTGGATAATGGAATGTATGAAACCACCCAGTCATGTCCCCAGAAGCAGTTTATTGCATGTCTCCTGGTCCATGATGGTCAGGTAGTGTAGGGGTTTGCAGATAGCCACATAGCGATTGTAGGCCATGATGGTGAGGATGAAGTTCTCAGTGAAACCAAATAAATGTACCCCAAAGAGTTGCAACATGCACCCTTCATAGGAAATAGTTTTGTCCTGTGATAAGTCAATGATCATCTTGGGTACTGTGACTGAAGAGTAGCAAATGTCCACAAAAGACAAGAAGATGAGGAAGAAGAACATAGGCATCTTAAACAGTTTCCATGGCAAACTGTCAACATGACAAGGAAGTTTCCCAGGAGAATGACCATGTAGAAGAATGAAAATACCACGAAGCAAACTTCTTCGATCTCTGAGTTCTGAGAAAGACCCAAGAAAATGAATTCAGTTACATTGTTTAATTTTTCCTTGGAATGAGTCCATGAGGCCATGTTCCCAAGAGACAAATAAATTACCTACAGGGCACATAGAAATGGCCATTATAATTTATTTCCAATGGGAGTAAGTAAATATTTGCAGGAGTTAAAAATTTAAAAATGGGTGCTTACCATTGATTGATATGTATACTTAACAACTTACCATACATGTATTTCTATCCTGTTACTTCAATATTATATCTATATTTTCACTTCAGATAAGAAAACAAACTTCAGAGAGATAAAGGAAACCCCTGGAGTCTCATATGTTATAAAACATCCTTCCTTTATTACTTTTTAAGGTTTACTGGGCTGTTTCTAAATTTACTTAGTTTGGGTTTTGTATAAGGCACTCTGCTTAATTTTGAAATAACTTCTGTTTGGGGGATATGGCAATGTTTGTACACCCAGGAATGTCTGTTTTATTTTCGAGGCAGAAGTAGAAGCACATGTCACATTTTCCCTTTTGAATGTTGCCATGGCTGGTGACCACATTCACAGGGCCTCAAGTAGTTGACCATGGGGCCATCTCTGTAGGTTCTCATACTTAGGAAACTTGGATCTCATGGAAATGAATGTATGGCTCCTCATCTGGTTGGATCACAATCAAGATGTGGCAAAGTGTGGTAGAGACCAAATTTACAGAAACCCGATTCTGACACCATGATGCGACAGCTTATGCAAATTATTTAACTCATGTGGTTCTTGTCATTTGTGTAAGGATGGAGTTTCAATTTCACTATCACCTTGTCCTATTAGCAGTTATCTCTATCATGAAAATTAATCACCTTTGTAAATATAGAATAAACAAAACCCTGATATGGAGGTACAAATAAAAGATGAAACAATTTTTTAAAATAATGCAGACAAAACTAGTCCTATTTGATTGAATTGAAAAGAAGTGAAATTAGCCAATTTCTTCATCTACAAATTCAGATTATTTTAGGATTTCTCAAGAATGAATTTGATTTGGTAGTTAAGTATTTATGTGTTAACTGAAATAAAGAAAAACAAATAAAAAGCAAAGCACTCTGCCCTTTAAGGTTAACATTTCTTTATGCATATTAGTATTTCTAGTTTCCAGCGGTGTTAGGTCCCTCACTTTGGCTGAATTCAATATTTCAAGAAGAAATTGTCACTGAATGATAATTAGAATGAATTTATGAAAGTTAAATATTTCTTTTAAATGCATGAATCTTCAATGGTGGAGTTTTAGCCATTCTGGTGGGAGTTACTGGTGTGCCCTCTACTGATGGGTGTTACTGTTGTAGGGAAAAAGTGTACCTGGAATAGTTGTGATTAAAAGGATGTGTAGGTTCTCAAATGAAGCACAAATACAAATAATCTCTCTGGCTACAGTCGTCCACCTGAGAACACAATCCGTAAAGATTTACTGAGTTTAGAGCTTGTTGCCACTGAACTCTGTGCTCTCAGTTAGCTCTCTGAAGCAAAATTGTGTCCATTACTTCCAGCACTGGGGAAACTATCAGGCTGTGTTCCATTGGGTCTGTGTATTAAAGCTGGTAGAAAAGTCATTCCAGGTCTTCCTGCTCTCATGCATGATAGAATAACGATAATAACAGTGATAGTCACAACAATAGCTATAATATAATTCAGATTCAGAATGAAGCACATACACCTGATTTTATGTGCTTTTTCTTCTTTGCTTTTGCTACTGACATAAAATATATTTCTCTGCTGAGAGAGCCCTTCAGTGTAAGGGAGCTCAAATCATAGAGCATTTATACAACTGTTATGTATATTGCTTTGTTCTCTTCTAGAACAGGCCATTTACACACAAGCCTTGGAATGATTCCTCTCCTGTCTGAAATGCAAGGCCCGAGTGCAAACTTATTGATCTTTAAACCTAAACACAACTCAAATTTCCCTTCCTCCCCTTCCTGAGCATTTCAAAATAATGGTGTTTTACTATCCTTTGAAATATTTGCATTGTCTTATTCAGGTTTATGCCACCTTATGCCATATTCACATATAGAAACACTTTCTATTACCATCATAATTCCATCTTGCTTTTCCTCAGAAAACAATATATAGCAATTGTATTACAAGTGCACAGAAGTTACCAACTTAATGGAATTCTTCTTTTCCACAACCATTCTGTATTAGTTTTACAAGAAAAATGATGCTTACCAGTATTTTTCAGAGCTTGAATTTGCTTTATTTGTCCATCTCTTCCTTGGATAATGTGGGTTTAGCTGTCCAAAACAAATTAAGATAAAAACTCGTGCAGTTGCTTGGTGAATAATTACTACCAGACAATCCCTCAACCCTAAAGTCAAAGGCTGGGTTGTTCCTTAGTTCTCTCACCATTTGAATTCGGTCATTTCACAGTACCTTGGGTAATGCTCTTTTGTGTACTTCTTATAGGGTTTATTTAAAGAGAATGAAGCAACCAGATAATAACCTTGGGGAAAACTGTTCCTCTAAGTCTTCCTCCATAGTCAACTCCAAATTGCAGACTTAACAATACACTAAATTTCAGTGCTTGCTCAATTAAAAAATGTACTAATGGATATAACTATACATTAAAAAGAATAAATTCTGAGAACATAATCCTAAACAGAAGCAATTTAGCAAATAGAAGTAATTATTTTGTGATTTCATAATTTGTCCTTTGAATTGATGTAATGTGCATGTTAAATAGCATATATGTATCTAATATTAGATATTAAAATATCTATTTGCATGTTATTAATTGAATTTAATTGTTCTAATCTTTTTAATCTTCTGGATTAAGATGGATTCTATTATGCAATTTGGACCCTGTGCTTTTCAGCCTAATTGAAGCTATGTCAGTTTCCACAGCAAAAAGATGGGATAAAGTTCATTTCTGAACTGTATTTTTAATAGGTAGTGATCTTGGCTTTAATTTCTTTGATTCTTGACTGCAAACTAGTACAGTGGTACCTAAGTTCACAAATTAATTTGTTCCTTGATTCTGTGGAAGATGGCTGGGTGCATGTTCATCACCTAATGTATCACTGGACGTGAAGTTCACAAACCAAAGCAAAATTTTTCCAAAGCTTCTGTTTGCCAACAGAGTTGTTCATGAACAAAAGTATTCATGAATGGAGGCATTACTGTACATTCTTGCCCACATAGCTCCTCTCTTTTTCATGTCCTGTTCCTATTGTTTCCTTTCTGTTCACCCTTACATTTTAATTTTTCCCTTCCTAACTTTATATTATGGTTTTCTTTTTTCATGTAACATTCAAAATATCAAAAAGCTTGCTCATACTCCTACTACCTATGATTATCAGAGGAAATGAGTCCATCATACGGAGCCTGGATGGGAGGAGAAATATGCTGAGGCTTCTGGAAGTTTTCCACGTAATTAAGTTTTTGTAATAGTTCCTACTGATGCTTCAACAAACCACACAAACCTAATGGCTTAAATCAATACAAATTTAGTGCCTTCCAGTCCTAGAGGTCAGCAATCTAAATTTGGTCTTCCAGTCCTAGAGGTCAGCAATCTAAATTTGGTCTCATTAGGACAAAATCATAGCATTGGAACCATTGCATTCTTCTAAAGCTTTCTGGGGAAAACCTCATTCCTTCATTCTTCCAGCTACCTCCCTCCTTGTGGCCTTCTTTCCACCTTTAAAGTCAGTAGTGCAAGATCTTTAAGTGTCTCTGTGGTATTTACTTCCCCTTTGGCCTCCCTCTTCCACTTTTAATCAGCCTTGTGAATGCAATGGGCCAACTTGAATGATGCAGAATAACATTTGTGATTTAAGACCATTTTATTAGGAAACTTGATGTTATCTGCAACCTGAATATCTTCCTATATCATGTAACAAACCACACTTACAGCTTCTATGGATTTGGTCATGGACATTTTGGGGAAATGTATTTTGCTAAGCACAAGTTGAATGTTTGGAAACATCAATGCACCTTTATTTTCCCACTTTTCAAGATGCAATTTTTTTTTTTTGGTACCAGGGATTGAACTCAGGTCCTTGCATTTGTGTGGCAGGTGGCAGAACCACTGAGCTAAATCCTTGGTTCCTCAAGATACACTTAAATATCCAGGAGATTTTTAGAAATTAATTCTAAAAAGTGAAAAATGGTACATATAAAAAATGAAATATTAATGTCCAGATCTTATACATAAACATAGGAGCAAGGAAATGTTGTCAGATGCAGCATCTGGAATGGAAAAAGACAGTTACATGTACGTTGTAGTTGAATGACAGTAAAGTAATAAAGAATATTATGAATTATAGCACATGTATAGAAAATTGGATAGAAACAAAAGCCCCACTCAGTTAATCATAGCAGGTGACCACTCTGTGAATCCAGTGTCAAAGAACAGACTATTTCAGCACACCAGACACCTACCTAGTGATCCCTTTTAGTCACTGGGGTTTTCTCCATCCATAAACTTTACTTGTTTAAGCATGCATATTGCTTATATTCTGATAAAATTCTGATTAAATACGGCTTATTAGTATTCATAGCATATAGATTGTGTCCTTGAATTAGGTGAAAGATAATTACAATAGATGGTGAGATAAATAGAGACATCCTGAAAGGATGTTCCACATCTTTGAAAAATAAGAAGAAATTTTAGAAAGTCAGAATTTATTTGATGGATTTATGGTTTAAAATTTTAAAAAGTTCCTACCTAGCCATGCACTGGGGTCTTGGGTACCAGCCGATGGGCTCTGGAAGGTGATTGAACTATGAAGGTTGTAACCTCATCAGTGGATTAATTACATAATACCATTATCAGGAAGTGATGGAAACTTAGAAGATGGAGGTTTCTTGAAGACTGCATCGTGGAGGCAAAACCCTGATGACTTTATTTTGTTCCTACCCTCTCTTCATTAGATCTTGCTCTGTCCATTTCCATCCACCATATGGTGACAAGCTTTGCTCCACCCTTCTCTTCCACCATGATAAACTGCCTCACCACAGGCCAAGAAACAATGAAGCCTGGCAGTGATGAACTGAAATCTTTGAAAACATAAGCCAAAATAAATATTCTCCTTGTAAGTTATGTCAGGAACTTTGTCCCAATAGCAGAAAGCTAACAGAGAAAATTGGTACTCAGAAGTAAGCCAGCTGCTGTAACTAGATCTCACAATGTGGTTCAGAAACTTTTGTTATTGGCTTGTAGGAGATTGGAAATTTTTCAGAAGCAGCTAGTGAAGCCCTGGAATGCCAGACACAAAGCTCAATAAGCAATATGTGTACCATCACAGAAGACAAGAATGCTGATGGGAATACTGTCTTAGTCATTTTTCTCATTGCTGGGACAAAATACTGAATACCCAAAATTAAAAGAGGAAAGGTTTATTTCAGCTCACAGTTTGTAGAGGTTTCAGTCACCTGACTCCAAGGCAAGATTGCATGCCAGAAGCGATGGGTAGAGGAGAAACATTCCATGGCAGGGTAGGCAGGAGGCAGCAAGCAACAAGCCTCCCTTTCCCTTTTATCCTATCCAGGCTACAAGCCTATTTGATGGTGTCACTCATACCCATGGTGGGCCTTTTCATTATTTATACCCACTACTATGATAAACAAATTAGTCGACTAATCCAGTAGCACACATCCTTATAACCCCAGTATCATACACCCTAGATCCAGCCCCCTCTGAAGAGCCCTATGTATAAATGGATGAAGCTTTGTAGGGAACATCTAGATACAAGTCATAGCAAGTACAGACAGAAAAACATGGCTCATTAGGTTTTTGTTAAGAATGAAAACTCTATTAGGAAAGTAGAAGAGATCATTCGTATTACATTCTGGCAAAGTGCTTGTCTACATTTTGTCCATGCCCTGAGACTTTGTGTGAAGGTGAATTAAAAGGTGTCATGCTTGTCTGGTGAAGAAAAATTCAAGACAATAGCCAGATTTCCAGTGAAAATATGGAACCAAACTGAAGTGGACTATTTGAAAAACTTGTAGTTTGGACAGAAAAGAAGCACATGTAAAGCTGAGGCTCAAAGATTGTGGTTACTGAATAAATAAGTGCTGTTAAAAAGAAACCAAGTACTTTGTACTAGGAAAATGGGAAAGATCCCTTGAGTGCAGGCCCCACTCCTGGTATAAATCTGTATTTTTCGGGCTTCTTTAGAGACACAGAACCAAAAAACACATATAATTATTAAAGGTGATTTATTAGATAGGTCTACAAAATCAAAGTATAGATAGTCCCACAATGGCCATCTGCAAGCAGAAAGCCAGAAAAACCAGTATCTGCTCATTTTAAGAAGTGGGAAACTTCATACAAGAAGAAACCATGCTGCAGCCACAGTTGAAAGTTGAAGGCTGATGACATTAGTCTATGTCAAAAGGCTAATGGGAATGTGATGTCCATGGATGACGACAGCAACAAAAGTCACACCCATTCAAGAAAAATCAGGCTTGCAAATATTGGCTGGCTTCCTTCTTCTGATTTTGTTCAATCTGGATCTCCAGCCCTTTGAGTGGTCCCACCCACTTTCAAGGAAGGTATTTCCTTCTCAGTTCACTAACCCACATGTCAATCTTATCTCACTATTTTATGTTTTGAGGTATTAATATATAAATTTCAGTTACCCAATTGTTAGAAAATGGATACTATATCTTATCCATCAAGTGTCTAAATAAAATATCCTTTTTTCATTTCTTGATTTTATTTTAATTGATTTCTAATGGTTTAGAAAACTTGAAGGCTTATTTTACTATTTACAATTAAAAGGAGAGGAGGTTTATTTTGGCTCAAAATTTCAGTCCATGGTCAGCGAGTTCTAAAGCATAAACAAGATGTCAGAGCTGCCTGGCAGAGGGAAAGTCATGCAGCCTGGAAGCAGAGGGCAGGGAGTAGCTAAAGATAAGTATTCTGAATACCCTTTCAGCTCAGGACCCATGCTGATCAGGCCCCAGCTCCCGAGAGCACAGTCTGCTATGAAATTCACCAGTGCATAAGTTCACTGATGAATGCATTACCCCATGATGCAATGATCATATATAAGCCTCACATCTGAACACAGGAGACCTTTGTGGGACATTCTTTATGTAAACCATGACATAAGGTTATATGGACAAAAATAAATATTTCCTCCCATTTTTAATCATCTAGATAAGCAAATTTATTCCAGTTATACCAAAAATAAAATCTCCTCTAAAGATCTTACTTTCTATACTATGTGTCTGTGAACTTGTATGCACATGTATGTGTGTGTGTGTGTGGGTGTGTGTGTGCGTGTGTATTGGGAGATGGGAATCTCCTATCAATGTGAACACACAGCATGGGTTTTTAATGAGGAAATTTTACCCTTACTGGGAATGCATGACGTCAAATTTCTCTTTCCTTGAATATAATTTCAGAATTTACTATTAAACTTAACATGGCAATGAACTCCAACTGCTACCATAAAGATCCTATTTGACAAAATTTCCTATTAGGGATTACATATTTGCTAATCTACCTAACATAACATAATTAGACTTGCCTAGGAGAGTTTTTATTTATATATTTTTAAGCTCCATTATGTAAATGACTGTTTTCAGAGCTTTTTTTATATCTATGATTTACAGGCAGCTTATATCAATCAGCATATCATATTACATGTCTCACTGCATAGATACTAGAAGTGTCAGGAAATTTCAGTTATTTCAAGCCTTTAATTACACACAACCTGGTGTTTTTCTATGAATAATAATAATTATTATTATTATTTTTGGTACTGGGTATCGAACTCTGGTCCTTGTACTTGCGTAGCATGCAGCAAAACCACTGAGCTTAATCCCTGGCTTATTTATTTTAAATAATTGTTTCATTTTAAACTTTGATGTATTTTTTATATAAGTACTATAGCAAGGAAAGGTATTGAAATGAGTAATTATTTTCTCAAAATATTTTCTTATATAGAGTACAATGAGGAAACAATAGAGGACATATAATGTATTCAATGAGACATGTTTCAAAATGTGAAAGCAGCAGAATTCACAAAATCCCTGAATAGAAACTGCACAAATGTCTAGTCACAAAAAAAGAGAAAAATGCTTGACTATGTAATCATAAATTAGGTACTACACATTAATAAAAAAACACATCATTAATAAACCTGAAAAAAGATTCTCACAAACATAACAATGGAAGAGACAAAAACAAAGAGGATAATCTGTAACGGTCTTATTTTACAAATTACAGAAACAGGTAAAATTTATTGATTTTAAAGATGATTATGGTTAACTTTGGAATATATTATTCAGAGACATGAGGTGGACTCCTGGAGTACTGATAAATTCTGTTCTTACTCATGTTGCTGATTATATGATAGTGCTTAATTTGGAAAAATTCATAAACTACACATTAGTGCTATATGAATTTTTTTGTATTGTCATATATTTCAGTAATAAGCTTTAATAATTGAAGGCAATATTTTATTCAGTTAAGGCACTAAAGTGTAAAATGTATTTCTTTTTTCAGGATAATATTATATAATCATTTATTTAAAAAATAAATTTGGTAATATCATAATGTGTGTATAGTCTTAATAATTTAAGCAAGCTTTATGAGAGTATAAGAAAAATCCTTAATCTACTGATTGGGTTGCAATATATCAACATAAAGTAACAGAAATAAAATTTTTAGTGTTTGCCCATTTATATTTCTAAACAACAGCAGGTAGGTGAGAATGGGTTTCATTAGTACTGTGTCTCATGGAACCATGTCATTAAAAGCAGAAAAAATTCAGAAATTTACTTGTTTTTTGGTAGGATTTGAAGAAACCAAACTTTTCTCATGGCATTCTTCATCTCCATGTTCCTCAGTGTGCAGATCAGAGGCTTGAACATGGGAGTGATGATGGTATAGAAAAGAGCAAACACTTTATCTTCTGGGAATGTTGTGGCTAGTCTGATGTAATTGAATATTGCTGTTGTGATAAACAGGACCACAACAGTTATATGAAAACTGCAGGTGGAAAGTACTTTGCAGTGGCTCTCCACAGAGCATCCTCTTAAGGCATACCGTATGAAAAAGTAAGACAACATCAAGACAAAATAAGTTCACCAAAGCAATTAAGCCTGAATTAGCAATGACTAAGAGTCCTATTGTGTGTGTGTGTGTCCATGCAGGCCAATTTCAGGAAAGGGTACACATTGCAGAAGTAGTGGTCTATCTCATTGGGCCCACAGAATGGTAAGAAAATGGTGAAGAGGAACTGACTGGCAGAGTGCAGAAATCTCCCAGAACAACAGGCTATGATGACCTAGTTACACCTGTGCCTGCTCATGATTACAGTGTAGTGCAGTGGCCTGCAGATGATCACATAGTAGTCTTAGGACATCCCTGTGAGGATGAAGATCTTGATACCTCCAAATAAATGGGTGGTAAATAGCTGTAGCATGCAGTTACTGTAGGAAATAATCTTCCTTTTGGTCAAGAAGTCACTCATTAGCTTGGGTGTCAATGTGGATTTATAGTGAAGGTCAGAGAGCAAGAGATAATTGAGGAAGAAATACAAGGTTTGGTCAATTAGCTGTGTCCATGTGATAACCATCCTTATGAGCACATTTCCCAGCCAAATAGAATGTAGCAAAATAAAAATAATACAAAGAAAAAAATTTCAATGTTCTTGTTGTGGGAGAGTCCCAGGGGAATAAATACAGTGATATTATGTCCCTTTTCCATGGCTTGGTGAAGACAAAAAGAACATCATCTGAAATGACACAATTCATGAACATACTTACAAGTGTTTCTTGAATAGTGCAATGAATATATTCTCTTTTAGGAACTGACTAGATTCAATTTCCTTCATTCAAGGATCCTAGAGAAAACTGAATCACCAAATAAACTTAATAAATAAATTTTTAAAAGGCTCTGCACTAAAGAATATTATACTAAATTTGCTCATAATGTAGGGTATTATATTTGATAAGTCAAATACCTTTTAATTTGTAATTAAAGGTATGCATTTTTCTAAATTTGTCTAATTAATCATTTTATCCAATTCCATGAACTTTCCAGACAGAAATGTTGTTTATGTGCAGACAAATTGGAACATAGCCTATATTCTTTGCACCATACAATACTAGGCCTTTGTCTTGTGTCAATTATCTCATTTATTTGAGCACAAATAAAGAAAGTGGGAAAACATGCCTTATTTCAATTTGTGTCCTTGTACCATTCACAATATAATATGAAATTTCTTTGTAATTTCTAGACATATTTGTATATATCATTTAAATAATGGTATAAATTGTAGTTGTCTAATGCTATATAAATATCAGGGAAACAGTTCAGTAGATTTTGAGCAAATACAATGTTTAACAATATTAAAATAGTTTGAGCCTGATACTCTCAGTTAACCTCTCAATTTCTTTCTTTAACAGGGAGAGATTTTAATTTCAAGTCAAAGAAAATATGTGAATGGTGTGAGTCTCATAATCAATCTGCAAACATTATATCAAACCAATAGGATTTGATTACCTAAAGTCCATCCATAGCAATGTGTGATAACCTGAACTAGAGTTAAACTGTCACAGTTGCAGATGTAGCTAAAAAGATGACACTGAATTATTTCCATCCATTTTTGTTTTTGTAATTTTAAGTTAAAATATTTACAATTAATTATTAACAAATCACTTTAAAATGCATGCCCTTTAATAACACACATTCTCAGCCCTACCCTCATACTTTGCCTCTCAGTGAAATCTTACTAAATTTCCTCCACTACTCCTCATTACCAGTGATTAAGCTAATATTCTTTCCCAAACAATAAATAATCACTTTTTAGCAGAAACCAAATTTAAAAATAAAACACATTCATTTCCATGAGAATTAGATGAATATCACCATTTTGAGAAATAGGTTCTGATCTTCCCCAACTCAGGCCACTACAATACATATTTTACCAGTAAATAAGAAAAAGTACTTTACTTTTTTGGATAAAATAATAAGATTGAATATATTAATGTTTGGATTTTTCTACATGCATTTACATGCATTTCTGTGTTCATAAACATAATCATATATAAACACAATTTAAAACCTATCTGAAAAATGCTATTTCATGTATAGGAAGAGCATAAAATGCAATTAAAACTCTGAGTAAGAGTAGGAGTTTTCTCATCAATTCTAGTGAATTGATTTGTCTTCATTTGTTAAGTTTCCTAAAAATATTACTTGGATTTAGAGTTGCCTTGAGCAGAAGGGTAGGGCTGGTGATTCATTTCTCTACCTGATAATTTTTTCTATTTGATTGAGACTTCCCACCCACAATATTCCATGATTAACTGTTAGAATTTTAAAATTTTACAGTGAAAATCTATTCTTTATGATTTGAGTCAATCTCTGGTCATATGGCATAATCTAGCCACTAGCTTCAGATGTGATTTTTGAAAACTTTGATATTTTAATTGAAGAAGAGCTTTTACTTTATTTGAAGTGTAACAAAAATATATCTTACTCTGTAAAATTAGTGATTGGTACTGAGGCTTAACTTTGATAATAGATGAGAAAGAGCATTTAACAGGATGCAGTGGTGGATGAATGTTGTTATGCTTATAGTAATGTAACACAAAGAAAAATAAATGAAATATATTTTAGGATTACGTAGGTGAAAGAATTTGTACATATTTACATAACCAATATATAACAAGCTAACCAAGTCTTAAAGGCTGAGTTTTTTCTGCCCTTTTACCGAGGAGTTCACAAGCATCTCAACGTGCCCATTAAAAAGTTAAAAAAACAAACAAACTAAAGCATTGAATAAATTCGACATTAAAACTTTCTCCTCCACTGAAGTTGCACACGTCTGAATATATCAGGCAAAGTCAAGAAACTTGGATTTCAACCATTGCCCCAGTTTAGCCATTCGAAGAAAGGTTAGGCACTCTCTAGATAAAAACCACTCAGATCACTTCAGGCTTCTTAAATGTGTATGCCAACCCTGGAACCCTGGAACAGCTCACACACTTTTCAGGGAGTGATTTATCTTCTATTCTCCAAACGTGGGTAATGATACTGCATTCTAGGCTATTTTTCATGTAAGAAAAATAAATAGGAAAAAAGAAGTTGGAGTGGAAGTCCCACCTCTCTCATTTCTTAATGTGTGAGCTTATACCCTCAGCTCATAAACATGTCTCTGTAGAATGCATGTAAGACAATCCTCAATTGTCTCTTAAGAATCCTTCACAGAATGTTTTTTCAGAAATCAAATTACATTCTTAAAGTTCTACTCCCTCCCTACCTAGAATTGGAATACAAACTCCCCTTTTTCATATTAAGTTCCCCCAATAAACTAAGCAAAATTATTCTAATTTGATCTGAATTTTCTAGAATATGCTCTTTCACTGTCAATGAGCATTCAAGACTTCCTTGAACTTCATGCTGTCTTAACCTAAAAATCTCTCAGTATATAGAATTTTAATAGAGGCTATTTAAAAATGAGCTACTAGTTAATCTGTTTGTTTAGTGAAGGAATAAAAAGCATTTTCAACAAACATAAGGTACTTAAAAAGTAATGGTAAAAGAAAGAAATAATTTACTCATATGTTTTGTATCTATTTTAAATATGTTCTTTTGCTTTATATTTTTTGTGTCCTCCCTTCATTGAAATTACCATCACTCTTATTTAAATTATTTCCTATTTACATTCATATGTGAATTATTCATTGCAATTTACTTTTTTCATTATTTACTTAGTTTTTCAATTTTCATTTTTTTAATTAGTACATGTTTGTAGTAGGTAATGATCACATTTCTTGTGTGGAGTCGGTACCTGTACAGAACTCATTTTTTGAAGCACAGTCAGTGCTACTGAGGTTTCACTTTGTTATCCCCCAATTTATGCATGTATTAACACAAAACCCACTCTGTTTTAGTAACTGATATCATCTATCACAAAATTCACACTATTTTAATAATTGCTGTCATCTATTAGATCACCACAGTAAAGATTAATGGGTGACCACCTTGTAGGAAAAAAGTTAAAGGCAAGAGTATTTTGTTTTCAAAAACTACTTAAATATTAGTCTTCCTAGAAAAAAATTATTTGTGAGCATTTTCAGACTCAAATTCCAAGTAATATTGGATAAAAATTGAACTCCAAAGGTACATTGTTATCCTTCCCAAAGCATTGTTTATGAACTGAAATGTATTTAAATATGCCTAAGTAATCAACTCACCACTTAGCACCCTTTTAAAACCAGGTTACCAGCACAGTTCCATGACTGGATTATAAATACCCTGCAAAAGACATACCTAGGGAGAATGCTCTTAAATCCCATTGACTGCAAACATTTTGAATGACTGAGTTAGGCTGCTCATAAAATTTGAGTTTCTTTTTCCCATCTCTGTGATGTGAGGAGAAAACTAAACTTCTGGGATTTATATTAAGAAGTGATCTCCTTCAATCCTGCATAAAATCTATTTTGTTCTCTGGGGAAGAAGTGTGTTTGAGAAAGTGCACCTTTATGCATTTCGGTTTAATGTGAATTGTCTTAAAATTACAGATATGTAGAACTTTCTGCTTTATCACTGAGTTCTCAAAAAGCTCATAAAAGTATTTGTTAACAATAAACTCAAAGATTCTGTAATTTTTCTAGTCTGAATAAAACAACAAACCTTTTTTACATTATTCAAGGCCATGATTGGAGTTATATTTCAATATAATGTAAGAATAAAATTTAAATTTGAAAATATCTGTTGCCTGAAAGTGTAAATACAGATCAAAAGGCATAACAGATAAAGTGAAATAGGAAGAAAATATCCAAAGGGGAAGTGGAAGGGGTTGAAGAAAGGAAAGGAATGGAATTAATATGAGAAAAGGAAAAAATGGAAACAAAGTATTTGTAAACAGGGAGAGGTGGAGGGATTGAAGGGAGGGCAGGGGAATGGGGAAAAATAAGCACCAAGATATATCATGGAAAGGTACAAATTCCCAATGATGAATGTCATTATATTGTATACACAACATGTACCAATATATTCAATAAAATGCTTGTTCTGATATTTTTTTGCAGGGTGAGATTTCTTTGAGATTAATTTGAAGGAGGAGAGAATAGACATCATAATAAAATTCTGAAATCTGATTCATGAGTCAGCAGACTGACCTACAGGTAAGTAAATTGAATCAATGACAAAAATTTCACATCCAAGAATAATCTGGTACTTTATGGTTTCACAGCTGAATTCTACCACACACTTAGAAAACAACCGATACAAATCCTTCTCAAAAATCTGAAAAATTTGAAGACAGAAACTCATTCTATGAAGCCAGCCTTATTCTGATATGAGAGAAAGATAAAGACACTGCAAGAAAAAAATTTCAGACCAAAATCTTTGCTGAGTACAGGTGTAAAACTCCTCAACAGATTCCTAACAAGCAGAATTCAACAGCACAACAACAGATGATTCAGTATAATCAAGTGGATTTTATCCCATAGATTCAAGTATAGTTCAACATATACAAGGTAGTAAATGTGATGTAATGTATTTAAGAAATTAAGGGTAAAACATATTATCATTTCAATAGATGCAGAAAATGCTTTTGACAAGGTGCAATGTCCTTGCATGATGAAAACTATAAAAAATTAGGAATAGAAGGAAATTGCCTTTATACATCAAAGGCCATCTACAAAAAATATCCCTCAGCTAATATTATATGCAAAAGTGAGAAGGTGAAAGTCTAAAAGCTTCTTTGTAAGATCATGAAACAGGTAACAGTGCTCACGCTGGTCAATATGCAAGAAGGTTCTAGAACCTGGATCTACAGTGTGGTATTAAGTCTCAGGTAACAGAATCTTGCCAGGCTAAAGGAAATGCTGGGGTGGGCCTGGATCCTGAGTCTGCAGGAGCAGACCTCCTAGACACTGTGCCCCTCTGGCCTGGAGTCACAGAAATAACCTGAAGCCTGTGAGTATGCTGGTTTTATAGCTAGCAAAGTGCACAGATTTGTGAATGCCCTTACCTCATTCTTGATCTTACAAAGAAGCTACTCTGTCACCTTCAATCTCTGGCACTTTGTTAATCTGAAAACTAGCTCTGCGAGGATTTTCCTGGATTCTGGATCCATGAATACAGGTTAAATCTTGTGTCTGCTGGTGCTGGCATATTGTTTGAGGTTAGGGCCCCCAACCCGGTGTGTGGGTGAGCCTAGAGTTTTGCAAGCCGATGGCCTCCTTGGCACTCGATGGATCTGAATTCTTCATACACAGAGCACAGCCTGATGACTTGGGGTGAAGGGCGATCCTATTGCTACAATAGTCTGAAGTCCGATTCTGTTGTAGCTTCCTGTGGCCTCTGGGATTAGCCTATTGCTGGGATGGACCTGGACCCTGGGAATTGGAATTGCTGGCTGGATTAGAAGAGGGATTAAAGGCACTGTGTGTAGATACCAGCCAGGGTCTTAGGATCACAGAGACCAGTAAATTCCTCGACAGGCCTGGAGGTTTAGCCTTCAGGCTCTAGTCTGGAGACTGGGACCCTGGAGCTCTCCTAGGTGCTGAACTCTCCTGGGGCGGGCCCAGCCTGAGGTCCCAGGCAAAGTCCACTGTCCAGTTCCACTGCACTATTAGGTGCTGGGTGACTGCCATGCTGCCTAGGGTTAGGGGAGAGTGATGTAGGTGTTGTAAAATTGCTTTTTCTACACCTTCTGATGTATTTTTCTTATTTCCATAGCCTCTGTATTTCCAACAGGAAAGGAACAATACTAGATATGTGAAGAGCTCCTAGGGGTAAAACATCCATGGAGCAGTTCCAGAACTGAGGGGAAATGCTCTCTGGCTGTGTTTTCCCTGCCTCTCCCACCAGCTATGGGACAGCAGTGATGAAATTGGGGGAGTGGTGTGGGGAGCAACTCGGTCTTGTAGTGTCTGGACTTCAGGCCATGGGAAATGTAGATCACTTCATGGAGCTCAGATTGGGGCACACATTTATAACATCAGAGGGGAACCAGTGACCAGAATCGTAGCATCTCCCTAATACAGAAAATAAATAAGAGGGCATCATAGGGGCTGCAAACCAGCTGGGTTTCACTCCTTCACTGACAAGTATTCATTTTTTATTTTCCCCCTTTAACTTTATTGGTACATTTTAGGCATAAAATACAGTTACATTCATCATTGGGATCTTGTACCATTACACGAGTCTCTTGGTTCTTATTTTTCCCCCTCCCTTGCCCTCCCTTCACACCCTCCACCCTTCCCTATTTGCAAAGACCTTGTTTCCAGTTTTTCCTCTTCTCATATTTTTTCCTTTCCCTTTTTTCTCTTCCCCTACCCCTTCCAATTACCTTGCTCTTTTAGATCTTTTCTTCCTGTTAAACAATATCAGCTATACATTTTTTAAATTACAATATTATGATCTAGGAGACATTACCACAGATTTTACAGAATTTAAAAGGATATAGAAATCATATTACAAAAATATTTTTTGAAA
>NW_004624741.1:33411097-33428076 GCF_000247695.1 Heterocephalus glaber | reverse complement strand
TCACATGAAGATATAGAAATGACCAACAAGTACATAAACAAATATTTAACATCACTAATTATCAATACAATAAAAATCAAAACCTCAATGAAATATTATACCCCCAGCAAGAATGGCAATTGTGAAACCTATTAAAGGCAACAAGGGATGGTGACAACATGGGGGGAAAGCAACAGTGGTATGCTGTTGGTTGGAAGGTGAATTGGTACTGCTGTTATGAAAAGTTATGTGGATGTTTTTCAATTAAAACAGAACTACTCTGTGACCTCGCAGCCCCTCTCTGGGCTACACACCAAGAGCAATGCAGTCCATGCACTGAAAAGAATCTGTGCTATTTTATGCAGTCATTTTTAAGAAATCGTGATGTACTTCTTTATAATGTCATTTGAAAACAACATACCAGCTGTATATGATTTTCAGGTGTTTAATTTTAAATAAGCACATCCTAATTATACCAAACATTTGTTTTTATTGTGGTGTCTCCACACATGCTCACCATATACTTTTATCATGTCATCTTTCTTCCATCTCCTCCTTCCCATTTTCATTCCCTCCCTGTCCTTAATACTTTCATGTCATCCCTACTTTCTAGATCCAACATATGAGAGAAAACATGCAACACTTTATGAGTCTGGCTTATTTTTATTAACATGGTATCTCTAGTTCCATCTATTGTCTTGCCAATGGAAGGATCTTCTTCTTCTTCATGACAGAATAATATTCCATTGTGTGCAGGTACAACATTTTCTTAGTCCATTTATCTGTTGATGGGTGATTGGCCTATTCCATAGCTTGGCTACTGTGAATTGTGCTGTGATAAAAGTGACGATGAAGGTACAGTAATACCTCAATATACAGACTGTTCTATTTGCAAACAATTCAGTTCACAAACAAAAGTGTTCAGAAAAATTTTGTTTGTGTTCAAAACTCTCCATTGGGTGACAAACAGGACTGTGGTCAACTTCTCCACACAAACGCAAAATCATAAAACAAATTCAGTTCATAAACCAAGGCACTATTGTATTTCTAAAATATGATGACTTTGACTCATTTGGCCACACACTGATAAATTGTCTAGCTGGATGAAATGGTAGATCTGTTTTTAGTTTTTTAAGAAATGTCTAGACCAATGAGTGTGAACCTTTTAGAGCTTTACATGATAATAAACAACCTGCTGTGGCACGTGTGCCATAGGTTTGCCACCGCTGATCTATACTGTTTTACACAGTGGCTGTAATAATTTACCTTTCCACCAACAATGTATAAGGGATTTTTATTTCATGAATTCTCCTCAGCATTTATTATTTGTTTGTATTCTGGATGACAGCAATTTGCCTGGGATGAGATGGAATCTCAATGTAGTTTTGACTTGCATTCCCCTGCTGGCTAAGAATAATGAACATTTTAAATACACATACTGGCCTTCTGAACTACTCTTAAGAAGGGTCTGTTCAAATCACCCACCTGATTATTGAGAGGATTAGTTGTTCCTTTTGTGTTAAATTTCTTGTGTCCTTTAGAAAAGAAATAAAGAAGATTTTTAGTCCATTACACATTTTCCATAGTAGCCAATTTGTGGAAGAAACTTAAATGTCACTGACAGATGATGGATAAAAATAAGTTATATAAACATATGAATGGAACATTATTTAGTTTTAAAAATGAAGAAAATCCTTCAATGAGCAACATGGAATGACCATGAAGAATATTGTTAAGAAAAATTAGACCAGACACCGAAGGGCAGATATGACATGATACCATTTTAGGATAAATCTAGATTAGGCTAATTCATAGATTTAGAGAATGGAACGGCAGTCGTTTTGACCAAGGGCAAGGGGACGGGTGAGGGGTTAGAGAAGAATGTTTTGGTAGCAGATGATAATTGAGTTATAGAGATCCATATATGATTAAATAGAGCTGATATCAACACTGTATTGGATACACTCAATTTTGTTAAGAGAATAAATCTTGTGTTAGGTGTTCTTAACACAACAACACAGAAACAACAATGACAATAGTATAATAATAATGAAAGTAGGAGGTCACTTTTGGAGGTTATTGGATAGGTAAAAGGAGGAATTTATTACATAGATAGTAGTAACAATATCACATATGTATAAATATTTCCAAAACAATGAAATTTTAGATATTATATATGGAAACTTTTTGTATGTTAACTGTACTTCTAAGAAGTGGTTTCAAAAATGAAAATGTAATACACTTACTTTGAGTAAATTACATATATACATATTTGCAAATTATAAACCCAACAGAAGACATGTATCTGAAATATGCTGACACCTAAAACTACCTAAGGAACTGAGGCTCACTATTTTGAAATTAATGAAAGGCATGTATAGAAACTTCACAAAAGATGATATACTAAAGGCCAGTAATGTATGGAAATGTATGCAACATCATTAGTCATCAGGAACTTTCAGATCAAAACCACAATATTTTACCAGTATGCATTATCTAGAATCACTAAGTTGTACTGCAACAAGTACGAACTTTGGAATGGCTAGAACCCTCTTCTTGTGCTTCAAATAGCTCTCCAACAGTGTTCTACACTAACCAAACCATGGAATCCAAGGGGGAACTATAATAGGGAGCCTTCTAGGGCTTCTGGCTACTTCCAAAACACTTTGGGAAATAGGAAAAGTGGCATTCAAAGGTAAGCATATTTAATGGCTGTCATTAATTTTAAGTCCTCACTGTTTTAGCTGTCCAGGTGACCAGTAGTGAATTTTCAGAAGTACATGTTATTGCTGAGAGTAAAGGAGTTACTCCCCTGACAGGTGTTACCAGCAGAACTACATCACTAAACCAAAAGCTGGGATTACACCACCATATTATTCATATGGTGCTTAGCTTTTCATACAACCCAGGCTTTTCTATAGGAAGGGGACTCTCACATGTGCAGGTTCCAAGGTCAAGGAATAGAATTCCCATTCGAGAGTGAGTGATTCTGTAACACAATTTTCCAGAACATGATTCTAACACAAAGCCTTTTCATCAAAGGGGATAATTAATTCCTGGGAGAAAAACCACAGATACGAGATAAGATCTCTCAATCTTTATTGAAATCACTTTAAATATACTTACAATGCAAGATAAAAAATATTTTTGTTATACTTCACACAACCAGAGCAACATTCACCCTGAGTAGGTGATTCATTTGAAAACTTTTCCTTCAAACTTTCTTCTTCACTGAAGGACCAGAGTCAATAATGAAGATCATTTTTTTCTATAGTGTGTCAAGAGAATCCATTCTCCGTTTAAACTCCAGGATTTCTGTGAAAAAGTTTTTAGGCTGTAGGTAAGAATTTTTAGCCTTTAGATTTACAATGTCACTTCATTTTGGATTTGATACAGAATTTTCTAAATAATCTCTTTGCAATTTCATGATTTCTTTCTTAGTGAAAGATTCTTATTCTAAGAGGTCATTTTGAAGATGGAATTGTTTCTAAAAATGCCCAAGTATTATTGAAATCATCTTAGAGTATGAAGGTAAGTTTTTGACTTGGCTGTTGCTTAGTTAATATTGTTATTTTTCAAATACAATAATAGTTTCATTTGTCAAATATAGTCATAGAGTATTGCATCCTCCCTCAAATTTTTAAAAGATAGCTAGCAAATATCATTAACCTAATTTCACAGTGGACAATCACACTCAAAGACAGGAGACAATTTATAAGACTCACTTCTCTAAAATGAAGAATATCATTTTGTCATGAGAGATCTCATTTACCAACCAAGACTGATCTTGATCATGAAAATACATTTTGAGCGCACCTCAAATGTACAAAACATCCATATATTAAGTGACAGAAGTTATCAACTGGTGAATTCAAGCCCCAATATGGGGAATTCATTCTGGGATCAACTGCTAAGAAAATTCTTTGGGGCTTCTATAAATATAAGATGATGAGGACTTCTCCTGAGCTTATGGCATAGTAAAATGTTTGCCTGTTGTATTATTCAAACTGTCAATTCTTACTTTTCATGAGTATAGAAATAGATGTGTTCCCAGAACTGCATTCTATGTTTTCACCTAACAATCAATTATCATAACAAATACAAAGCAACATTCTCAATCAGACTTTATATATAATGCAGCTGATGTGCAAAGTGCCAGGAAATAGACCCATGGAAGAGAAATTCCAAATGGAAGAACAAGGATTTGAATCTCAGCTTCCTGACTCTTTTGACCCTTAAACCAATATACTTAACCACTCTGACATATGTTTTAAAACAATCTCAGCAGAATCTGGGTTCACAAAATAAGCTGAGGAAGAGGACAAGATTCATTTTCTTGCTATTTGGGACTTGAAATGTATCACCTTTTGTCTATATAAACATGAACTTTGCTTTTGAAGAATTGTGAATATAATAATGATTACTATGGTCATATTAAAAAAGATTAAACTGTCATTGTTTGTTACAACACTACAATACAGAGTATGTAGGTTAAAGCTAAGAATTTAAAGGAAAATATAAATTAGGAATCGAAGGACAAATAATAAAAACAACTTGATTGTCATTCTTGGCTATACTATTCATTAGGTGCTTGTCCTGAAGCAGAATCTTTGACATGTTTGGGCTTTTCTTACAAGTAAAATAACTTAAAAATGGCTCAAAAATATCAGTGTTGACCAAATAGTGTGTTTTTAGTAAGGATTAAGCCAGTAAGTGTCTGCAGAAACATTTAGAATACATAACATGTTCAACAGGTATTAGTTAATATTATCATTGTTACTCTAACAGTAAACATTAGTCTCTGAGATTTTTTATCTATCTATGAAATGGAATAAATAATATCAACCACACAGGTGTTTCTAACTCTTAAAAATAATTGTGTGTGCCAAGGACTTGGTACCATGGTATACATAAAACATACAATAAATTTTTCCGTACAATATTAACTATATCAATATATTAGAATGAATGAGAAGTCTTAAAATTATTCTATGACAGCTCTTTTATACTTTCACTGTATTTTCCTCACTGCTGCCATGACACTGTTCACGTGAACTGTTACGTATTTAACTAACTGAGATTCCTGTCTTTGACTTCCACCTGTCACTGAACCTCATCCTGATACACACAAGGAAAGGAAAGACATTTACTAAAGTAGGATCCAAGATTTTCCCTTCTTCACATTTCATGTCATTTTTTTACTCATCTTCTCACTTACCTTTCATTGGCCCCCATTTCTATAAAGGATAATATTGTCACTTGCATTGATGGCTCTGTCATACTTCTTCTGCTGCATTTTAGCCATAGCTTCCACAATGTTTGAAAATATTACTTCAATTTAGGCTCTTAATCATCTCAGACACTTGAATGTACTTAGTTGGTTTCCTGCCTTGTGTGTTTTCAAGAGGTCCTCATTTATATCCTCTACAGAATCTTCATCAGGGAGAAAAATTGAGCAATAAGCAAGAATTTACAGCTCTTCACATTATCTGAAAGAAACAAAACAAAAAACAGAAAACCTCATGCAATTTCATAATTCAGTAGAACCTAGGCATTTATTGTTTACTAGGATGAGGAAACTTAATAAAGTCAAAGTGTGTTATCATTTTTTTGGGTAACAATTAATTTCAACAATAAGTACATGATGAATAAAAACAATGTGACATAGTTTGTTCTATTGGGGCTCATGGAAAACCCAAAGATTCAGAAAATCATATTTTATGGGTTTTCCCTCATCTACATCACCTCCATGGTCAGAAATTTACTCATCCTTATCACCATCACTTCCAGCCCACTATGGAGGTCCCCCATGTACTTTATCTCTTCTTTATTGATGCCTGCTACTCCTCAGTCAATACCTCAAAACTGATTGTAGATTCACTCCATGAAAACAAGACCATCATGTTCAATGGCTGCATGACTCAAGTCTTTGCAGAGCATTTCATTGGAGGTGCTTAGGTCATCCAGCTGATGGTGATGGCCTATGACTGCTGTGTGTCCATCTGCATGCCATTGCACTATCCAGTCATCATGAACTGGAGAGTGTGCAGCCTGCTGGTGGGAGTGTCATGAGTGAGTGGCTTTCTTCATGGAGCCATACAGATCCTCTTCATCTTGCCTCTGCTGTTCTGTGACCCTAATGTCATAGATCATTTTATGAGTGATCTAAACCCTCTGCTCAACCTGGCCTGCATTGATACCCACACACTGGGGTTTCTCGTTGCTGCCAACAGTGGCTTCATCTGCCTGTTAAATTTCCTGCTTCTTCTGGTCTCCTACATGGCTATACTCTTCTCCTTAAAGACCCACAGCGTGGGCCATGTGCTTTGGGTGCTGGATAAGGAGCTTCCGGACTTCATGTTTGCCCTGTTAGGTTTCAGTCAGATTGGGATCTGATTCCTTTCTATCTCCCCATTCTTTCCTTTTGGAATGAGAATGTTTACCCGGGGCCATTGTACCTTGAGATTGTGTAACTTATCTTTCGTTGTTACAGAGGTTCACAGCTACAAGTTTGCCTTGGGTCTTAAAATGACTTTTACTTGGACCTTTAAGAAACGCTGGAAACTTTGAGGTTTTAGGGAAAGGATTATTCTATAAATATGGGCAGTTGATGTCATAGTTTACTGTTAATTTTTGGTCCCATTTCTTCATTAAATGTTGCTTCTAAAACTATATAACACTGCCCACACACAAAATAATTTCTGGATTACTTCACTCTTAATACATACATAGGTTTTGGCCCAAGGATTACTGATAGTTTCTGGGAGCATAGAGGTAAATAAAAAAACATCCTAAACTTGTATGGAATGGAAAAATATTCTGAATAGTTGAAATTGTCTTGAACAAATATAACAAATTAGAAACTGTTACATCAATAGACTCCAAAATGTACTTCAAAGTTGTGATAATGAAAACAATGTCCAGCTTGGTGCTTGACACTCAGTGGGGTTTCAATAAATAACACCTGGGGGCTGGGGATGTAGCTCAGTGGCACCTCACATGCTTGGCAAGCACAAGGTCCTGAGTTTGACACCCTGTACTTAAACAAACACCCAATCAAGCAAACACAAAAAATACAAAAAAAAACCACCTCAACTCCTGGGGTGAGGTGGAATCTCAATGCTGTTTTCATCTGCATCTCTCAAATGACCACCAGTGATGTTGAACATTTTTTCATATATTTGTTTGCTGCTTTTACGTCTTTGTCTGAGAAATGTCTGTTCATTTCAGATGCCCATTTTTGAATTGGGTCTTTGAGTTTGGGGGGGGTCTGATTTTTTCAGTTCTTTATATATTCTAGATAGTAGTCTTTTGTCTGAGGTACAGCTGCTAAACATTTTTTTCCACATTTTAGGCTGCCTCAGCTCTGTTGGTGGTTTCTCTTGCAGTACAGAGGCTTTTAAATAAGATGAGATCCCAGTTGTTGATTCTTTGTGCTAGTTCCTGTGCTACTGAGGCTTTGTTCATAAAGTCTTTTCCTATGCCAATGTCTTCACAAGTTTTACCTAACTTAAGTGTTTTTTTATAAAATGGAGTACTACTCAGCCATAAAGAATGAGAAACTAGAGACATTTTATAGCTAAATGGATGCGTATTGAGACTATACTCTTAAGTGTACTAAATAGGACACATGTGTAAATACCAAATAGGTTCTCTAGTGTGAGAAACTGAAAGTGTAAATAAAGATTAAAAATGATTAAAATGAATAATTGATAATTTGAAAAAGGAAGAAAAGTTCCAAAGGGGTAGGGGAAGTGGGAGCAGAAGGGGAAAGGAAAAATTATGAGAAAAGAAAAAAATGGACAGAAAGTATATAAATAGGGAAGGGTGGAGGGGGGAAGGGTGCACAGGTAATACGGAAAAAATAAGAACCAAGATATATCATGTACAGGTACAAGTACCCAATGATAAATGTTATATTTTATACCTAAAGTGTACCAATAAAAGAACTTTAGCAAATAAAACAAAACAAAAAACTCCTGAGTAAATAGATGAATCATAACCACAAATATATGGGATTGGGTAATTGTCCTGCACACCCCTTTTAACCTCTTGACCTTTTAAAATCCATTCCCTGACATAGCAATGCTTTGGTCTCGACTCCTCCTATTCATTTCACTGACCTCATTTTATCCCAAGAGCATATCTTCTGATTTCTTTGTGTGCCAATATCCTTTCCTGGTCCTCTCCCATATCTTTGCTATGCATCCCTCTAAAATTGATGAGACTAATTTCAAAATTTCCACCATAAGCACAAAATTAGTGATGTGTTAGATATGTTAATGAGCTTGATTTAATTATTCTACATTTTCATCTGCATTCTCTCTATACACCCATCTGTCCATATCACTGCATGATATTAATGCATAAATATACACAATCATGATTTGTCAATAAAAAATTTACATTGGAATGAAGCAAATTAGAGATGAAAATTTTTTTATTCACATCATTATTTGCTGAAAAAATTGGAGCTAAATAAATATTTTTGTAATTAAGTGAAGAATTTCCCTTAAATATAATTCATTGTTTTTTGTTAGATTCTCACATGCAAGCAAGAAAGTATATGAAGTTGTCCCACATCCATCAAGCACTTTCTGAAGTCCATCCTCATACAGGATGTTGACTGGAAAATGTTTCATTTGCCTTCCCAGGAGGAATATTTAACATTAATGATGTAAAATATATGAGTCTGGGGAAAGTCATTTTCTAAAGGGTCCCTCACCTCTCAATTAAGAAATATGAACCATATTTGATGCAGAAATTAGTCTCCAGCTCATCTTCTTCAAATTTTGGGAAACTCTGATAACATGTACTTGTAATCAAAGGCATTAATTTAGGCAATACATTATATGTTTTAACTAAGATAAAATTGAAAAAATTATGACATCAATGTAGCAGAGAGATTATTAGAGAAGATAAAAGGGACTACAGGAAAGAAAGAGACTGGGAAAGGTGGTAGTGGGGAGAATATGATCATAGTATGTTGTGTGCATGTCTAAAAACATCACAATGAAACTCATTATCACATGCCATTACAAGGTACTAGAGAAGACTAGAAAACCCTGGACATTATCTCATGCCTTTACTGTTTTCCTATACCCTTCTCTGATAAAATGAATTAAAGCTTCTTCAAAAATGACTGACTTGTAAATAGTGCTAAAAGCATGGCATAAATGTCCCTTCAACATATTCATTTTATTTGTTTGCACGTGTAACCATGAGTGAGATTGTTGAACCATATGATACCTCTATTTCTGAGTTTTTTAAGAATCTCCATACAATTTCCAAATGAATGTACTAATTTATATCCCTGTTACCAGCATGCACTTGTTCACTTTTCTCTATATTCCTGCTACTAATTGTTACACAGATATTCCTTGTTCAATGACCTGCCTCCTTAATGATGGTTTGGACTTACTACTGAGGCTTTTTTTGCTGATTGTACTGTATGGTACAGTACTGTAGTTTCATGTTCTGTTATACATTACAGGACTGCATGTAAGAGCCATGCAAATAACAGCAAAGTCATCAATTTGGATTTTCCTTTGACCATTTATTTTTTCTGAATATTATAATGTAGACACTATATACAATTCCTCATTTAGCGACCAATTCTCTTAATGAGCTAGTCACAGGACAGCGACAAGCCAACTGGTTGCTGTCACTTACATCTAGAGTAGGTCTTCTGTCTTCACTAAATCTCTTCAGCCACTTCCAAAACAATGCTGATCCAACCTAGTCAGACGTTTTGTACTCAAGTTTACACCATCCATTAACTATCACAGTATTTTTATTGAGATTAAGGTTTTAGTGTGCTGTAGTCCCATTTGTCTGTTATTTGTTTAGGTTTCCTAGGATTTAGGGGTTTCTTTTCCCCCACATCCTCCCTTTTCCAGTCATCCTGAGGCATTTCTCCTTTTTCTTTCTAGCAGTTTCAGTTTCAGGTCTCCATTTTGAGCCAGTTTATGTATCTGGTGAGAGAGCGGGGTCTACTTTCATTCTTCTCCTTGAGGGATATAACATTTTCCCACCACCATTCATTGAAATGACTGTCCTTTCTTGAAAGTGTGTTTTTAGCTTCTTTCAAAATCCTGTTGGGTGTAGATGTGTATTTATTTTTAGGCTCTCTATTCTGCTTCCATGTCCTGTGTGTTGTTTACCACAATAAAATGTGGTATTTCAAAATGAATCCTTCTGCCTTCCCCCTGCCAGAAGCACAGGAGATTTTTCTCAAGTGTTTACTTGAGAAACTTATACGTCCCCACAAGGTAAAACTCACAAAAATTCTGGGTCCTCCAAATGACTCAATGCCCATTATATCAATCTCAGACTTGGGGACTACAGCAAACTAAAAATTTATTCTCAATAAAGAAAATAATAAATAAAAATACTGTGATAGGTAATTGATGGTTTCAACTTCAGTGTGAAACGTCCTGTGGTTTCACTTCTTTTATGGATTCACAAAAATTTGACTATTTACAAGATTATCTATATTTTATTGTTGTGAGGATGGCATGGTGACTTCCAGCAGGTTGAATGTTGAACTGGAAATTAGATCACGCTGGGTTGTAAAATTTTATGTTTATTATTTTATATTAGACTTTTGGGGTTATAATAAAATATTATTGTAATTAACAAGTAACAAATATAAATTAAATGTATATATATAATATTCTATAGGTATAAATATTGCATTTTATACTGAAACCAAAGTGTAAAACTTTACTTGTGTTATAATCACATTAAAATTACTATTGCATTTACATTTTTCCTGTGATGTGTGCTTCAATTTCCATAAATTTTTCTGCTAAAAATTTTGTGTGCTAAAATTTAAAAGGCATTCATTACTTTTTGGCATCAGTTAAGCAATTGTATTTAAAGGATTTAGGAAGGAAACATATATAAATAGATATTATAATGCTCTACTTTTTTTCCTGGAGTTCTAAATTTCTAACTGGGAACTTTTCAGCATGATACAATTCCTTGACTGTGAATCTTAGTTTTGACTATTTGAAAAGATTATTATATTAGCTACAGTTTTGTAGGTTATTAACTTAATACAGAATTCTGTGTTGACATTATTCTCTTTTCTTTTATTAACTGTCATTTCATTTTGATAATAATCTCCCATAAATTCTGGTAAAAAAACAATCATCATTATCTTTTCCCCTTTACATATAATGTGATATTATTTAAACTTTTGTCTCTTCACAATTTTAAGGTCATTTGTTTATAATTATTATTCAGGTTTTTACCTATACCTCTATGTATGGCTTATTTTTATTTTTCTTCATAGGGACCATTGATACTTATATTCAAACATGGATATATTTCAAATATTCCATAAAATGTATTTTCTGAATTGTATATGGCCCCTTTTTATTCCCAAATACTACTTCTCATAGTTTAGATTAATTGCTGCAAACTTAAAAGTCATTTAACAAGTTTCATTTTTGAAAGATATTTTTACGTTATTTACAAAAGTATTTTCACTCTGCAATGCTCCACTGACTAATCTTCAAATTAACCAATCCTTTCTTCTGAATCAATAGTCCTACTGGTTATACCATCTAACAAGTGCTTATTTCAGATTCTTCTTTTTAATGTATGCATTGAATGCCATCAATCCCCTTCTTGGGGTTGCTTAGACTGTGCTGAACAAGTTTTGATATGCTGTTTTCATTTTCTTTCAGTTCAATGTATTCTTTTGAAATTTCATCTTCTCTTTGATCTAAGGATGAGTTAGGTGTGACTTTAGTTCCAAATGTTTGGAAATTTTCCTGTTACTGTCTAGTTACTCATTTTTAATTCATTTACCTTGCATTTTAAAAGCATATTTTCTATGATTTAATATTTTAAATTCCATCAACAAATTTTATGGTACACCACATGGTCTATCTTGATTTTATATATATATATATGTTATTGTTATTGTTGTTGTTGTTTTAGTAAGTAAAAATAATATGTACTCTGTTATTGTTAAATAGATTGCCCGAAAGATGACATTTGGTAGTTGGTATTGAGTTCTATATTTTTGTTGATTTGGGGGCATATTCCATTAGTTACAAGGAGAAAATTCTTTATGTGTGTTTTTCTTATTCTCTCAGTCGTTACATATTTTCCAGTCTATACCTTGTGGCACACATATTAGGGTTGCTAAAACCTATTTTAGTATTGGAAATGACAACACTTAAAAAATTATACATTCTTCTGTATTTATTCACAATGACTTATCATTGAGGTTGAAAGAAAAAATAAAAATTCAAGAGTGTAAAAACAATTTTAGATATGTAAATTTAAACATACAAAGACTATCCTGTGAAATGTACATAAACTTTTAATGCAGACTTTTCAAGATAAATACCAATATTCAAACTGATGCTCTATGGCTTTAAAAAATGCAGTAGAGAAAATATAACAGTTTATTCATTAATGGTACTTATGTAACACCCTAAAGTTAAACTGCTGGGGATGTTGACTGTATCAATATATGACTTAAAAGATGTAATTTTTACTAGAAATCTATTTAAAAATTCAAATAAATCATTTTTAAATGACCATAAAAGTCTAGGCTGTCTCTTGTAAGCATAACTTTTTAAAATAAACTTCATTATTGGAGCTGTTTTATGTTTTTGCAGAAATTTCACTGTGAGCACCCTAACATCTAAACAGCCTCCCTGATTGTAATATTTTGCATGGATGGGTTATATTAGGTATACTTGTTGTAACTAATAAGTCAGGGTCAATATATTTTACTGCAATTCACAGATTACTTTAGAATTTTCACTGTGTCTAATAGAGTCTCATGGGTTTTGACAAAGTTGTTATGTCATGTATTTACCATTATAGTATCATACAGATTAGTTTCACTGACCTGAAATATCCAATTCTCTTCCTATTATCCATCCTTTCTTTCCTCTTCCTAAACCCCTAGCAAACTATTGATTTTATTTATTTACTTTTGTTGTAGTTACTGTCTACAGTATTGACCAATTGAGAAAGACAATGAATATTTCCTATATGTTTTTATAAATATGTATTAAAATGCCTAAAAATCTTCTGACTTATGCTATGTATTAATATTTTAAAGTTCATTAATGTCAATTGTTTGCATATTCAGACCTTACTGGTCTTGATGGTGGTGATAATCAGCAAGTTACCTATCAGTGTCCCCAGATAGAAAAACAAGAAAATGATGAAAACTATTTTCTTCCTAAGAGGATCTTGTGTCAACCCAAGTAGAATTAACTCAGTCACATTATTGTTCAGCTGCATGGTTTCAAGAATGAGAAGGTAAAAATGGGAAAAGCCTCATCTGCAAAAGATAATGGATTGCATTCAGTTGTGCTGAAAGTTTATAGAATATTTTAAGCAAAACAATTTATGGTGTTCTGTGAGATTATGTAATATTTATAACAATGATAATGTTATTCACTGGTGCAGTCTATCTATGGTTTCTTATAGGTCACCGTCAATCATTAATGACCATTCAATTTTGTGTATTATGAGACTGAAATAAAGTTATGGATGTGATGCTTTCCTGCAAACGCCTCGGATACAACAATTTTCAGTGTCACATATTATGATAAATTTGTCCCTTTAATCAATATAAAATCAATAATCAATCTTATTCTCTTTATTTTAAAATATATAAACATACAAGAGTCCTTGTTTTAATTCTATGTTTCTAAAACAGATGAGAAAGAGAAGATGTGTTGATGAGGGTAGCAGAAGTGCTGAAAGCAGAGTGTGGAAGATGCATGTAGGTGGAGCAGTATCAGGTGGCCCTGTCCCTGCTTCCTTTTCACAGCACAGAGGCCACTGTGAGAAGCACGACTGCTCCTGAGCACTCGCTCCTATGCCATGCAGCCCTCCCTGACACAGACTCTATCTGTGTACAGTCCCTGCTCTTAGTGTACATCTGGGCACAAAGGAGCCATTGTCTGTGGGAAGGCTAGTGTGTTGTCTCCCTTGCTTTATCCCCTTATGAGTGATATCATAAAGCATGTCCCAGGCCCCTTTCTTCATGCAACTGAATACCATGATTTCTGCTATTTGGTCAGGGGAGGCTCTAACCATTTCCCTGGCATGAGATTCCAACTTCACCAGAGAATTCAATACCATTGTCTATACTTTATATACCTGGTTGCTCCAAATGTCATAGAATTAATATTCTTTTATTGCTCTATAAAATTGGAAAGGGAACAGGAGCACTGTGGAGAAATAAAGGTAGATAAGTTGACATGTGGAAGAACTCTGGGCAAGGAGAAATATTGAAGAAAAGGGAAATTACCCAAGTATTTTCTTGAACTCCCTTCGTACATACATGCCACATTGCCTATCACTTTCATTATATATGGTCTATACTATAAAATGACTCATGTTTGCTCTGAACAACAGTAAGAAAACAATTCAAAATAAGTTTCAGAAGTGTGTCAACTACAAATTATTCTCTGATGATACAATTTAGGAAACAAACAGAAAATTTTGTTCTGCAATACACAATATTCTATTCAAACTTGTCAATAAGAGATGAAAAGGTTTCTGTTTAACAGAAGCTTTGTCATAGTCAAAATCTCCATTACCTTTCTCTGGTTTCTAAATAGGGATGGTACCCATAGCACCTAATGAGGACTTCTCCTGCCCAGTTATTTAATTCAAAAACATGGATAAGCTTTTCTATACTCTGTAATTTAATACATTGTAGTAATTCTAAAAGAATAGTGCATCCATCTCTCATTTCCCACATTGTATTGGAATAATGGCATTCAAAAGCCTGGTGCTTGTAAAATGCAATTTGAGATAGAAAGGTTACTTTCCCCTGTAATAGGTGCTCATTCAGGGCTGGGGATTTAGCTCAGTGGTTTCACTGCCTGCTGCACAAGCACAAGGACCCGAGTTTGATCCCCAGTACCAAAAAAAAAAAAGTTGTTCATACTCAGCTATTTTCTATACTAATAGTAATCTCTTAAAGCAAACTTTGGGTTGTTCTTTTTTTCTGTTCTTTTTCAAAGTAAGTGAGAATAGTGTATTCATGATATCTATGGAATTAAATTATGTTAGATAATTTTGACAATGCCTTTCTATCTGAAAAAATAGAAATAAATTGTCACTTACCTGTTAGAAGAGTCCATGTAGTAACATGATGTATCCTCATCCTTTTTTCATAGTAGCCTCTTCCTATAACAGTAATGAAAAATTACCCTCTCTACATTCTCTGGGTAATATTTTAAGACAGTATGATGTAAGCCATAACTATCCTACAGAATACTATTCTCTAAAGGTTCACTTTCTTTGCTAGCCATCAATATTCCAACTGTAATAAACTTAACTTTTGCTTTTTCTATTAAGACTGAAAGAGCAGCAAGCTACTGCTCCAGACAATAATTAATCAAATGCAAGGAAGGACTTTATTGCATTAGGCTAGCCAAAATTACCAGGGAAAATGACGAAAATTACAAATGGATAATTATGAGTGTTATAGAGAACAGGACAATAAAAAGGAGGGTGTCAGTTGTGAAAAAGGAAAAGGATGTCAGGATGTGCTCATCCATTGCTCTGTTTCTTCATCTTGTACTGGAAGAGAAACATTTCTAAGTCTTGTAATTTATTTGCAAGTACAATGCAGTCAGTGCTCACAATAAAAAAAAAAAAACATAGTTAGCTAGAATAAATAACATTTGATGAACCTCATGATAATTGAAAAACAACAACCCAAACCCAAGACTAGTTTAAAGTGGAAAATTATGAAGATCAGGGCAGAAGTTAATGAAGATAAGGCTAAAACAATACAAAGAATCCACAAATTGAAGAACTGATTCTTTGAAAAAATAAACTAAATTGATAAGCTGTTATCCAAACTTACCAAAAAAGAGATAAAAGACCCAAATCAATGTAATTAGAAGTGAAAACGGTGAAATCACAATGGATAAACCACAATTCAGAAAATAATCACTACTATGAAAAGAACAAATTGGAAAATTTTGAAGACATGTACATCCCTTAACTCTTATGAATTACCAAAACTAACCCAAGAAATAAAAATTCTGAACAGTCCAATAACAAGCAATGAAATTAAAGCAGTAATAAAAAAAATCAATCAACTAAGAAAAGCCCAGGACCTAATGGATTCACTGTTGAATTCTACAAGGCCTTTAAAGAGTCTCTAACAACAATGCTCTTAATGCTCCTCAGTGACGTGCCAGAGGCCAGCATCACTCTGATCTCAAAACCAAAGACCCAACCGAAAAACAATAGTACAGGTCAATCCCTGTAGTCATAGATGAAAAATCCTCAATAAGCTATTGTCAAATAGAATGCTGCAAATCATAAAAGGGATTGTGCAAAATGATCCAATAGGTTCATCTCAGAGATGCAAGGATGGTTCAGTATACACAAATCAGAAAAAGTAATACACCACATAAACAGAAGTTGGGATGGAAACCACATAATCTATCAACATATGCAGAAAAAATGTTTTGACAAAATCTAACAATGATTCATGATAAAAACCCAGAAGAGAGTCATGAAAACCCGTCTAGCATTCGTGCAAGAACTCAAGAAGACTACTTTGAAATATGATCCCATCATTTTACAGAAGAGGAAACTCCCAGCACCCAGAAGGAAGTTCCCCGTGCTGCCATCCCAGGCTCCTAGGGCCAAGAAGGTGAGCCCGTCCCAGCACCCAGAAGGAAGCTCCACACCTCCACCCCAGGCTCCTAGGGCACAGAAACTCACCCGGACCCAGTACCCAGAAGGAATCTCCCCCACTGCCATTATAAGCTCCTAGGGCAGAGAGGTGAGCCGCGTGGGTGCCAGAAGCACACCCTCCCACCATGGAAATGAGACGACACATAAACAAGCCTCAAAAACAGATTTCCAGATCACCTACAGCAACCACAAAGGGAAACAAGGTGGAACACTCTGATACTGAACCACCTGGACTCTCTGAACTGGTAACAAAAGAGGATCTGGGAAAAATGAAATCAGAAATAATT
>NW_004624741.1:33374270-33388819 GCF_000247695.1 Heterocephalus glaber | reverse complement strand
TAGGGTACTGAGAATTAATTACAGTAACTTTAAATATATAAAAGTAAATAACTATGTAAGTGTGTTGCATAATTACATTGCATTAACTTATTTTAGAAGCATAATTTTTTAATGTAAATAGTTACAACCTACAATAGATACATAGTGTGATCTAAACCTAGGGTCAATACTGTACTTACATGTTTTTAAAAAATTATTACAGTAAAAGACATACTGCTATTAATCCCCCTCAAACTACTCTCCCTCACTTTAAACATATTTATCCCATCATTCTTGACACTTTATGAAGAAGTTCTTGATGTCCTTTCTACTGTCTGTGGTTATACCTTCATGACTGCCTGGATGTTCTCAATCAAATAACAGGATCCCAGCCTCACCACCAGCCAGCCCAAGCCAGCTTGTCCCTTAAATTGGAACAAATGGCCCAGACCCTGCCCCGTGCCTGCAGCCTCAGGGCCTGCTGGAGGCTGGGTATCCCTGAGGACCTGCTCCCTCTTTTACCCTGGCCATGGCCTCCTCTGCCCACCTGGGCCCCAGCCCGGACCACACACCCTGTCCCCACCTCTAGATAACCACATCTGTAGCCCTTTGCTGCCCTGCTGACTGACAGTCTGTGCTTGTTTCCCAAAGGTTATGAATGGCCCCTTTGGAAGGGAAGGCCCTTGTCCTTTGCCTCCTCAGAAGAGCAAACAGGGACTGAACACCAGGGGGTGGAAGCACAGACCAAGCACTGAGACAGGGGTCAAATTCACTCCCTGCTTTTTCGCCTGACGGTGCACTGTTCAGTCTCCCAGCCTCAGTCTGCCCATCTTAACATGGGGATAAGAAGAGTGCTTGGTGGACTAGTGTGAAATGGCAGAAAGCAAGGCTGACAGGCACTCCTGGTGGGAGCCAGGCAGGGATTGCAAGTGGGGAAGGGCTGGCTGAGGGGAGACAGGGCAGCCCTCACCCTGCATTGTGGGTGTGACTGCACAACTCCAGACACCCAGGAAACAGCTGGAGCTTGAAACCTGTGAGCAGGATGTGGATCCTGTCCCAGGGAAGCACTTCAAAGGACCCCTGCCTTACTCAGCAGACCTGAGCTCTTGTTCACTCCTCTCTTCAGACCAACCATGTTGTACCCACATTGGGCACATGAGGGCAGGAAAAACCTGGGCCCACAGAGGCCTGAATGGAGGAAAGGCACTGGGCTCATTCATCTGGCTCCCCACACTGAGCTGATGGTCCTGAGAGGAACCCTGCATGTGCCTGGGATCACAGATTCCTAAGAACAGGGGTCTTGACCCAGGGACCCTCAAGCCCCTCTCTTTAGCACCAGCTTATCATTTCAGGGTCCTCAGTGACCACAGAAAATTAGCCCAATTCTTCCTGCCTGGAAAGCCACATCCTCAGACTGTGTCACACAGGATATATCCCATGGGGAACCTCAAGGTGACACACACAGTTCCCCCCACCACACGCTTTGTACCTGGTGTCACAAGACCAGAGCATCACACTCGGGCAAGCTCCTACATCCTGGGCACAGGAGCTGGGTCTAGAGCCTGAGTGGGAAGTTCCAGTGGACTGGGAGAGGGAGTGGGCAGAGTCGCCTGAGTAAAGATGGGAGAGAAAGAGACACCATGCCTGGCTCCCTGGGGGCATAACAGAAGGAGGTGCAGAGGTTGGAGCCCAGAGTGCCCATGAAGCACAGAGCAGGGCCTGGAGCCTGGAGCTGCTTTCCTGCGGGAGGCTGCAAGCCGAGCCCTGGATAGAGACACATGCCAGCTCCATCCTCCCTGGCTGTAGACTGATGTCCTGCCTTGTTTTCTCAGAAAAGCAGTCATCTGTGGTATGTCTCAGGCATGCAGGTCCCTGTAACTGGAAGAGGTCTGTCTGGAAGGGAGTAGTGGGTGTCTGGGTGGATCTTTCTGCACCAGACCCAGAATCATGGAGCAGACCCTGTCCCACTTGAAGCTCATCCAGACCCCTGCCTGGCTCCTGTCAGTGGGTGGCTTTCCCAGTGACCCTGCCTTGCAGCTGCATGCCAGGGTGATCCCTGCAGATGGCCAGACTCTGGCTCCGGGGAACTTCTGGCCTGCAGCATCCACAAGGCTTTTGAAGGCTCTCAGAAATCCCGCAGCAAGACCCTGTTTCTCCTCATTCAACTCAACTTTCTTCAGACCTAATTCACCTAAAAACTTTTTACATGGAACGACACTTGCCTGAGAAGCCAAGGTTCCAGGATATGAACTAAAACTCACTTTGTCCTCCCAAACTCTGAGGCTGAAGGAGTGCTCTGGGAATCAGGGCAAAGCTCCAAGGCCCTGGCTGGCTGAGCCTGCAGCTATTACCTGAGTCCGTGGGGTGACCGGGTGAGCAGAGGCAGCTCAGCTCTGTGGCGGGCTGGGAGGAGGATACGCTGTCTGCCTTGGATGCCCACCAGCTAGCTGCTGCCCACCTCTCCACCTTCTGGCCGACACAGAGCAGCCACACACGCTTTCCAGAGACTCACACTCAGGGTGGGGTGTGGGGGCCTTTGGCAGCTGGAGGAGACAGAGCACAGCTGTGTTCCCATAAAACTGATGTCCACAGTGGGCGCCAGGCAGGCCCGGGCCGTTGACCACAGAGACCACAGCGGACTCCCAGTGCTGTGCCCACAGCGCTGTCCCATCCGGCAGTGACTTGAGGCCAGATGTTTCAGGTGCCACATGGAGGAAAGAAAGCAGCAGGTGAAACCAGTTTGTATGTTTTATTTACACTAATTTCCACAACACTGACATTTCAGTATGTGACCGGGATTTGATATGTGGTATGCTGAGTACAAAAGGTTGGACATCTGTCTGTTCTCCACTAATGGTGCATCTCACTGGGACTTGGCCATGCACCAAGGACTAGGCAGCCAAGTGGTGATCAATTCGGGCTACACACCATGGGGTGACTCTGGACCCACTGCCCAGGACGACTGAGCCCAGCCCCTGTGTTCCTGATCAAGCCAGACCTCACGTGCACCTGCTCCAGCTCTGCCCTTCACACCTCGCCCGCATTACAATTCTCCCTTTCCTGACATTTCCGGTCAGCACAGAGACATGCTGCTGTTTGCTCCATCACAAAAAGCATCCTTCTCTTGTCAGTTACTAACAGCTTTTTAGTCTCTTATCTGTGAAGAATCCTCAAAAGAACCATCCACACTTACTGTCCAGCTCCTCCTCTCAGGCTCTCTGTGAAGTTGGCTTGGCTCACACTGAGCGTCCTCCTCCAAACCCTGCTCTGCCCAGTCCCCACCCATCCTGTCTCCACCTCACCTGGCTTCCACCCCACCTGCCTACTGGGGTCTCTCTCTCTCCCTCTCTCTCCATCTCTCTTCCTCCTCTGCTGGCTCTCCTCTTTCTCCAGCCTCTCAGCATCCCCTTCTCCTTTCTCTCTGCTCAATGACCATAGGAACCCTTCCTGTCCAGAGTTAGAAAGCCTTCCCCGAGACAATGACCCCTTACGTCCAGCCCCAGCCAACCCTTCTGTTGCACTCCAGGAAGGCAGAGCCACAGGTCCCTACTCAGGGGACACTGGAACATCCAGCCCCTCTGCAGACCCCGAGCCCCCAGCCTGCCCTACTCAGCTATCCTTAGCAGGAAGCTGCATTTCCCCCAGTGCTGGACCCTGGGAAGAGCCTTTCCCTCACCCTCCCTCATAGCCTGTTCCTCAGGGAATCTCTCAGCTCTGCTCTTCTTTCTAAAGGCCTCCCCTCAGGGCCATGCTGGCATTATCACTGCCCCCTCATCCCCATCACTGGCTCAGCTGCCCCTGCTCTCTTGCCCACCCTGCCTCCTCCTGTGCCCCAGATCAGCTGCCCTGGACCCTCTATGTACAGCCAGACCCTGTCTCTCCATGCTCAGAGCCTACCTGCATACATTGCACTCAGGAGGAAGCAGCCGCCCCCCTCACCCGGCTGTAAACCCTGGCCCTTGCAAAGCAAACCCTGTCTCCCACCATCCTCTACAGTATCCTTGTCCCCTGCGCTGACCCCTGCTGTCCCTTTCATACCTTCTGTTATGGCCTACAGGCCAGAACCCACCCCCAGGGGCTCCCCTTCCTTCCTCCACCTACCTCCCAGCCTCTCAGTAGGATTCATCCCCTCAAGGGCACCGATGTTCCAGTCCAGGAATAGAACTATCCTGGGAGACATTTCACACTTGGTGTATTTCTTTGTGACATGAACGAATAAAATTGGCACAGCGCTAGTCTTCAGGCAGGCAGCCCTTCACTCTCACCCAGTTTGATCAGGAGCTGATAGGAAGCAATTCCTCCTCCACAATTCCTGGGAAAGCTCCCCCTCAGGAGTCTGAGCTGTCACTCAGCTCCTCCCACACCCAGAACCCTTCCTTCCCCAGCTGTTGGGGAGCAGAGTCCAGCTCCTCCACTGGAGTGTCTGGCTCCCCAGGGCTCAGCCTCTGACTCAGCCCACAGCTGCCCTTCTGGGGAATTGCTCCCCACCCACAGCACAGCAGGCCAGGGCTTTCCTCCTGCAGAGGACCCCCTGGACAGCACACACAGCCCAGGAAGAAGAGAGGGGGCAACTGGCTGTCAGCATTGCCTCTGTGTAACTGCAGTGACCTCTTCATGGCATCAGAGATGTGGCCTCCCAGTGCAGTGGAGTCTTGGCCCGGGCACCTGCTGGGAACCAGGTGGGTTGTTCTCAAAACCTAAGAGCTCCCCACACAGAAGCTAATGTGAGTGGAGCAGGTCCTTGGGCTTTGGGGTGCACACGGATCCCCTTGGCTTTCCTCAAATGGACAGCAGGCACTGCACAGCTGGGTGTTGGCCTGCCCAGGTCCAAACTTGAAAAGACACTGTCCCCTAGCTGAGCCCACCTTGAGACCTGGTCCCATGTGATCCTGGAGGGCAGGACAGCAGGAGCAAGCACTTTTCCAGGCAGGGCTGAGGGGATGCAGGGCCAGGGAGAATTAGCACAGAGATCCTTCCCACCAAAAACAAACTCCCAGCCAGGGGGCCAGGCTGCTGTGTTGGCTTGTGTATTGGCTTTGCTGGATTTTTAGCTCTTCCCACTGAAATACAAATCCCACCTTCTCTGCATCCATGATCTGCCTGCTCTGTGGAGTGGGTGTCTCCATGCTTGTGTTCACCTTGGGCACAGCATGGCACTTATAAACCTTGCTCTCTGCAGAGGGAATGGAGGAGCTGGGAGCAGTCTCTGCAGACAGGAGTGGACCAAGGGCTTGCTGTGCTTGGGCTACTGTGTGAAATGCCCTGAAACTGGGATGGGAGAAACTCACACTGCAGTTGAGAAACACTGAGTGCGTCACTGCCATAGGCCCGGTAATTTAGATTTACTGCCTGAATAATGGAGCCTATATGTCAGTGGCAGCCCCATGGGCTACCCTCAAACTGTGCACTCTGCACTGCTGGGCACTGGGGGTCACAGGCACAAGAGGCCTCAGAGTTCCCTGCATCGTGTACTGGTGTGGAACCTGTTCTGATGGACACCAAGTCACTGACTCCTCCCAAGCTCCAGGGACAGGGACAGTTCCTTCCCCCCATCCTAGAGAATGCCCCAGCAGCTGACTGGGATTCTCCAGGATCCAGAATGAGGCTAGGGATCTACATCAGAGCCAGCCAACTGCAGGGTTCTGAGGAGCAGGCCCCAGTTGCACTCGGAGTCCCCAGGGAGCTCTGCCTACAGCTCTGTCCCGGACTCACAGGGCAGCTTGCTCCTCTTAGCTTACTGGGCCCTGGGGCTTCCACACAACTCAGCCCCTCTCCCTTCCTGCAGGGAGCAGTTACCCCTCTCCATCTGAACCCCACCTTCAGCCCCTGGGTAGCCAGAGCACCTGCCAAGTGTTTGGCTGAAAGGCTGGCCCTCTCCTTGCCTAGGGGAGCAGAGAGGGGTGAAAGAGCAGCCCCCTCCCCCCCCACTCTGAGCTTACAGGGCCTGGGACATGCTCTCTTCATGAGGCCAAGAGGACGGGCCTGGGGAGGCCACAGGGATGGCTCAGAAGAAGCCCAGCTCCAGCTGGCATCCGGAGTGCAGAGCTTGGCTCATGGCCTCTGTCCTTCTGCTTTCAGGGCCTTGTAATATATGTTCTCAAAGTCCTGATGGGAGGTTCAGCTGTTGCCCTAGCTATGATTGGTAAAGGGATAATTTCTGCTTCAGGAGCTGGAGCTAACACTGTAAGTATGGAAGCCCTGGGTGGGGAGTAAGATGTCCCCAGAGGGGGAGTCCATTCCCGTCCTCATGTCCTCATGTCACTCATTCCTGGCCAGGCTGGAGGAACCCTGCAGTGTCCACCCCTTCCAGGCCACATTCCTCCTTTAACCTTGCTGTCCTCCATCTGGCTGTTTTTCTAGGACCTCAATATGACCATGAAAGACACAAGAGGTCTCCTCCAAAGGCCCATAAACAGAGCTAAGGGTTCTACAAGCAGCTTTCACTGGAGCTACAGGGGTTCTACTTGTCCAGGTTCCTGTCCCACTGCTGGCCTCCTGGACCTCCAGCCTCAGCTCAGCCTGGGCAGTCCTGCTGCTCCTCTCCCAAAGAGAAGATGGAGACTGAGACCAACAGCTAGGTCCCCCCTGGCCCTGTGCTGTGTGTGTGGCTCCCACTAACCACCTTGTGTGTTTCCCTGCCTTGAGCCCTGGAGATACAAATATATGTAGCTAATCACCTCTTTTCAGTCACTCATTCATTTAACAAATTATACATTTGATACATACATATGAAGCATTTGTTCATCATGTTAGGTCTTCCACCATGGCAGGACATGGGGAATGTTGTAAACATGACTTTGTCCTAGACCTCTAGGACCTTTCAGGCTCCCAAGAGCTTCAGCAGATGTATTCACTGGGTTTTCCTCATAGGCTATTTATGCAGAAAAGAGAGGTTTATGCCTCTCAGTTTGGGGAGTTCAAAGCTATGGCACCTCCATTGGCTAATATAGTGTAAAAACTACAATGAAAGCATGGGTTGCAGTTAAGGGCAAGGGGAGGGCTGGGAAGGAAAATAAAGCACGTTATTACATGCATGAATACAAGGAAAAAACCTCAATATTCCCTATCATGAATATGCACTAATAAATTTGTTGGCAGAGTTTCAGATTCCATGCTGCAAATATAAAGAAATGAACCCTGGAATCTGTGCGTTGAGCTTCTCAGTAAAGATGAGGGGCCGTTTGGGCAGTGGTGAGTGGTGATTTCAGTTGTCTGAACTGGGGAGACAGGGCGGTGCCCCTGAGCCTCAATGTGCACCTGTTAGGCGTTTGCCAGGACACTGCTGGACCTGTATGGTGTGATGTTCTGGAGTGTAGGTAACCACGGCAGCACCCACAGGTGGCACCTGGATAGTTCTGTTCACAGACACAGATGGAAGCCTTGCAGTTTTGGGGCTCTCCTGGGGAGCCAGTGTGGACAGGGGCAGTTTAGGTCCAGGTGGGGGCTGTGTTTGCATGACAGTGTGAATTTGAAGTAGAAAACTGTACATTTGAAAATGGTTGGGATGGTTGTGCTTATTTTATTACAATGAAATATAATAAACAATTTACTATTTTTTTAAAAGAACACCCAGGTCTAGGAAGCATCACCAAGTTTTAAAACCCCCAGGTGCCCCCTCTCCCTGTTCCTACAGGAGGCTACAACCCCCACTGTGATACTGATTACTACCTTGTCTCTATATTCCAGTCACATATCTGCATATCAGTGCTCCTAAACAAAAGGGAAGAGTTATCAGGGTTACTCAGGCTCCAAGTTCATCCTGGGTCCTGGTGGCCCTGGCAGGGCACAGGCTCCTGGGTGGGGCACCTTGCCCACACTGCTGCAGTCTTGAACAGCATGGAAGATAGACCTGGGAGAGAAGTGCGTACATCTGTGTGAGGTCACACGGGCTGTGTATAGAGCAAACAGGAAATTCTGGCAGGTGAGACGATCACAAGTTCTAGGCCCACCTGGATGACCCATGGAAGAAGAGCGAGGTGGGGGAAAGGTGTATAACTCATGGTGGCCAGGAAGCTGACTGAGGGCAAGGTGCCGGAGAGGAAGGGGACAGGGACCAGACCTGCCTGTACCTGAGGCCTCTGTAACTCACCCAGAAGTGTGCTCCACCAGTCTCCAGGGTGGGTCCTAAAGCCAATCAAGCTGACACAGTGGGGTTTAACTGTCACACGGACATAGATATTCTCACCCCACTAACAGATGAGGAAATGGACTCTGAGGGAGCCCTTCTCAGAAACACACTCACTGCTCAGTGGACAAGAGACTGACTCCCAGCCTCCTGACACACAGCCCAGCACTTTCTCCTATCGCAGGGTGCTTGCCCACAGTTTCTCTTCTCCCTGAATGGCTCCAACCCCATTGATGAGCCCCAGGCAGGAAAAGGCAAAGACAGCACTTTGCTGATTGGCGGCAGCCTGTGCTGGGCCTCCTTCCTGGGAGAGCATGGGGTAGGGATCCTGGGGAGATGTACTTCCCTCCATAAGCAGGAGAACCTAGAGTGTTTTATAATAAAAAGAAAAATGAACAAAGGTCCCATTTAAGAATCTATTGCCCTTCTCTCTTTCACTCATCTTTTACTGGCCATAAGTGTATAGTGTTAATTAATAGGACAAAGGTATTTAGAGTAGCTTAGAATGTTAAAGAAAATATCATTATAGCTTTCATAAGGAAATGCACTAAATGATACCCCCGAGGGAAAATTCTGACTGGACTATATATATAAACCTAAAACTGAGAGAAAGTATTGTTGTAATTTCACATCTCAAAGTGAGCTCAGATTTAATGTGATTGTTTCGTAATATGCATGTTTTGTCTTCATGTTAATATATGTTTTTATCAGTTGGTTAAAGTGCCTAGAGTGGTTTCATTCCTTTTTTTTTTTTCTTGAACTCATCTTAATTTATTTTTCATTCTTTCTTTTTTGGTACCAGGGATCGAACTCAGCAGGCAGCCACTGAGCTAAAACCCCAGCCCTCTTTTTTTATCTTTGCTGTTAGGGATTTCTGGATCTGCTAAGACCTTGCATAAAAAAATAGTTATACAGATATCCAAGGATTACCAAACTCCCTTGAAAAGAGGACAAAAACTACTAGGCTGAAGACTTATGTGAAACTTGCAAATAAGAATCTTAAATTTCAGTAACATAAAGATTTTGTAATTTAGGTTAATATGTATGTTTCTGTGCATTCATTGTCAGGTATATTTTATCCTTCAAAAGTTTAAGTTGGCTTATAAACAAATGATGTATATTAACCCAAATACTTTGTTCCCATGACTTAAAGTGAGCTGGTTCAAATTGGCTGGTAAGATGATAGCAAAGTTGTCGTTAAAGTTGGAGACATGTTTCATCCAGGTCATTAGCCAATCAAGAGATGATAGTCAACCAGTGTGCACTGTGCTAAAAGGAGGGTTACTATAGAGAAATGTCCCCCATGGTTCCAAGGGAAGCCATTTGAGCAAGCAAAACCATGACTCATCCTGGCAGATGACACAACTGGTAGAGGAGCTAAGAGGTTCCACATAAGACCCTAAAAGTAATCCCTGAGGATTCTGTCAACAGAAGTTGACAGACCTTAATAGATACATAGATGGATGACACAGCAATAGGTAGAAATTTTGATTGGGATGGGTCTTATTTTGACTTGCTCTTAAATATCCAACAAGAAAGTGTAACCAAAAAGAGGAATGATAGTAATAGCAATGTTAAACCAAAAGTTAGGCTGGATATTGAAAGGGATTCCAAATACTGCACCATTCCCCACTGGCAGTCTCCTGCTGTACTTATAACATTTTAGCGCATGGACATAAGAAATCATAATTCCCAGTTGCTGAGGGCTGAGCAGACCCCTGAATTCCTGTCAATTGTTGATGAGGAATAAAGACAGAAACAAATTTCAAAGTTTAGAAGGACCAGGATCAGATAAGCCTCTAGTGGGCACTCTTGAAAACCTCCATGGTTGATCCACTTTTATTAGCCATCAAGAAGCATAGAGGAAAGGGGCAGTGTGTCATTTGTGGAACAATAACGGTTGGAAAAATATTTTGGAAAACACAGGTTAAATTTTTATAAAGGGAGTGTATGAGAAAGGAACAGGTTAAACTTCACAATAGGGGACCAAGTTAATGAGGAACTAGTTTTTCTTATAATTTACAAGAGCCTGAGTAGATGCTATCTTGCCTCAAGAATGCCATGGTCCCTGGTTTTTGTCTTGTAGCCAAGAGACACACTGTTGTTCATGTGCCCTTGCTCTGGATGCAAGGTGCACCAACCTTCATTCAGTGGACCTGGGTCACATGGCCCCAGGCCCCAACAGTCATACTTATTACTTTCTGATAGCTATGTGACCCAGGCCCCAGCATCCAGTACCACTACCTGTTCCAAAATGTGTCGCTCAGCCTCCCCTATCATATTCCCACTGTCATGTTAGTGTACTTTCAAGCACCTCTCAGGTAAAGAGTTAGCTTCTTGTGCAGGTGAGCTTATAACACAAAAAATGGCACTACAAATATTCTAGCTACTAATCATGATGACTTTTGTGGTATAAAATAACAGTGTTGTCTACATCAGGATTTGCCTATACTATCTGGGGCTCATCTACAAAATAGAGGTTTTTTAAGACCTTCAGTATAGTAAACACCTTAAAATAAACAGAAGCTAATCTAAAAGATAAAAGGCTTCTGCCAAATACTACCTAAATTTATTTGACTTCTATAACTTTTTAGAGCCACTATTTATCAATAGTCTACTTTTAATTTCTTTTAATTTTATTTAACAAGTCAGGTAAGAAAGTGGAAGCTTAAGCATTCATGACTTGCTAATGTCCTTGTCCTTTTCTCCAGACCCTCAAGGAGTGATGGTTCATCAAACAACAAAACCCTTCATCTTCCTTCCTTTGTCTTCATTAGACCTTCAGGCAGAGTGAGAATTTTGATCCCTGGTAGCCAGGATCCACATGACTTCTCAGTCTGAAGCAGTTATAGAAGGCGGACCCTCTGTCCTTCTGTATCCCTTCACAGTAAGCAATCCATATCTGGGGCAGGGTGATGAGATAGGAGAGAAAGAATAAAGATAGGTAAAAAGGAGACAAGGAAATAATAACTAAAAATTGTACTCTTAAGAAGACTACACGGAGGATGTCCTAAAGAAATAAGTGAGAAGTGGGAGCCAGGACTGCCCTTTGGGGGCGGCAGGTCCGGGAGAGTGGGGAGGGCCAGGTTGTGCCCTTAGGGGTAACAAACTCACCCTTGTAGGGACAAGGTTCTCCCAGCCTGGATTCTTGGGTCAGCACAGTGGTGGTCCAGCAGCAAAGGAAGTCACAGCAGCCAGGTCCCAGGGTCTGGGACCTGAACTCAGCTCCAGCACAAGTGCAGTGGACTGCAGAGGGGGAGATGAGGGTCACTGCTTAAGCTGGAGTTTGCTGACAGCTGGTGGGCCCATGGGGGGACCTCACTGGTCCCAACCCTGCACTGGGCCCTGGAGGCGGCTTTGCTGAGAAGCAGAGCTCAGAACTGATGTGAGAGTTCTGCCTACACCACCTGCATGGCACTTTGTGTGCACATGCACACCCACACAAACACACACACACACAGTGGTGCATTCATCCCACCCTTGCTCCACTACTGCCAAGCCAGGGACCAGGGAGCCTCTGGAGTAGGGACAGGGAAGGCGGTCACCAGCTCCACCCAGCTTCCTCTCCCTGGCAGGTGGACCTGGAGTGGGAACCCAGTCCAGCTCACAGGCCTTAGGGGAACCCAGGGCACCTGCTTCTCTGGGCCCCAGGTTCCATCCTATGGGTGGAGCATGGGAGCTCCATGCTACCCAGGGGCCTCTGGGCTGTGACCCCTCCATAAGGATGTGGGTAGGCTCCCAGCAAGGGGACGGGAACCCCAGGCCCAGCTCAGGAGCAAGCAATTCTCCAGCTCCCAGAACAGGAGGACTGAGCTTTAGTCCACCCTACAAGGATGCAGAGCACTGTGTCTGCCTTTGAGGGCAAAGGGGACACAAGTGATTTTCTCTAGGAGCTGAGAATGGTCTCAGGACACAGCAGCTTGGAAGTCTGAGCCTCCTTCCTGAAATCCCAAGGAATGACTTTAATGAATTTAGAAGTGATTGTCACCCACACCCCCAGCTCGGCGCACTTTCATCCTGGTCTTGTCAGTGAGAGAAATTGCTAGCACATGCAGCATCATAACAAGCAGCCCTGTGAGAAAGCAGTTTGCCAGAAAATGATGAAAGCTGTGCTGGGAACTTGAAAATTATTAAAAGACCCAAAGCATTCAGACCATGATCTCAAGTGTGAAGTAAATGATATCCATGGATACCCAAATGTTTCAGACTGACAGTTTTGTGGTGACTTTTTAGGAGGTAACAGAAAGGTGAAACAACCCCAGAACTGTGAAGAAGCCTTGTTTAAATGTAACAGAACTCGTTTTCCACTTTTCTTTAAAATAACTGAAGGTTGTTTGAAGAAAAGAGATTTGATTTGCCTATCTGGGCACACACAGAAATAAGTCAATGTGTCAAATACAGTGTTCTGGTAAAATAGAGTATGCCAACCAACATCAGGCCTTAAATCAGCCCTTTTTTTAAAAAAAAGCTATAATCAGATAGTGCCAAGATGCATGTCACTTGCATTTAACAGTGAATTAAAATACTGACTATACTTTGTCAGAACAGAAAGCAAATGATGAAAAGACTTGAAGATTTGCAAAGGGTGTGTATTAGGGAAAGTTATGTACATAGCAAGGCCAGATTCATTTCAATGTATATCCTGTTCACTCTATTCTATCACTGGAAAATTTAAGAATTTTTTCCATTTTCCAATTCATGCAAAAGAAAAGAGAAAACATTATAGAACATAGTCTAAGTCCTGAGTATGATTCCCTCATGCCTCTTTGGAAAGTAAATTTTTCTCCCTCAATATAAATAAGACTGGGTCTTCTAAAGAGCTTAAGACACCACAGGACAGTGATAAAGGCACAACGATGTTTACAGCAGCACAATTTGTAATAGCTAAATCTTGGAAGCAGCCTCTATACCCATCAAAAGATGACTGGATAAAGAAAATGTGGTAACCATATATAATGGAAAACTACTCAAAGATAAAGAAGGATAAATTTGAAACATTTGTAGGGAACTGGATGCACTTAGAAAATATAATGTTAAGTGAAATAAACCAGACACACAAGCTTAAATACTGTATAGTATCTCTCATTTCAGTGAAGCAAACTGCAAACAAAGAGAATAATAAAGGAGAGATAGAGGGAGACAAGGAGATGAATCTCTTGCAAATGGGAAGTGATCAGAGGTAACAAGGGGAAAGTGTGAGGGAAATAGGGATGGGTAGAAAAATGGAGACAAATGGTCCCTTTTTGGTGATTCCAGCTCTTCTTCATCAGACTGTGACACTGGAAGTGCCCACATTTAATAGCCCTGATAATATTTAAGGTTGCTTAGCAAGATGGAGGAAGTCATCACCCTCCTGAGAGCAAGTTCATTTCCAAGCCAAACTGAGCAGAACTGCTTGGTAATGTCCATAAAGAGAGCAAATGTGAGCACTCCACCACCGTTAAGGAAGGAAATAAAATTCTGTACACAGACATCTTCTGCTTATCAAAACAACAACAACAACAACAACAACTCTGCTTTCTAAGTGAAATACTAATTTAGCTTAGAATAAATACATGTAATCCTTGTAATACATGTAATCAAAGAAAGCTATAAAACTATTGTTCCAAGTACAGCAGCATTCATTTGGGGGCAAAATAAATAAGTTTATGGTTGAGTAGAAAATTTAAAGTAATTTTATTAAGGCCACGAGATATTATTTTAAAATCTTAAATCTAAACTCTTCATTTTCTGAGATGTTTCAACTTAGTGCAAAATAGTTATAGAATCTGAAAAGCAAGAAATGTAGTAAATAAATATTTCCCATTTGTGCCAATGATTAAAATTTCTAGGCCTATTTTTGATTAGCTAATAAAACATTTTCATTATTTTCTTCAAGATGCTAACCTGTTAAAAGTCCATGATAAATAAACATCATGAGGTCCTATTCAACTTCTCCAAAATTTGGACTCCTATTAGCCTTTTCTGTCTTCCTACCTAATCACAGTAGATTGTACCAGGGATGGCACCTAACCTAAGCTGGTTGTTTCATAGATAGTACTTTACTTACACTCATTATGCTCAGTGCAAGATCAGATATAGTCCGATTTCTTCACTGGAATTCTGACAACAGAACCTGACAGTCTGGATGAAGGGGGGAGAAGCTGAAGGGACACAAGAGAGAATCTTAGTGCCAGAAGCCATGTGAAAGGATATGTTTTGAACAAGCAGAGATAAACAGATAATAAAAAGAAATAAAAATTAATAAGAAAATGAATTGCATCCAAGCTCAGAGAATATTACAGTGGATAGAAATCTAACTTTCCAGAATCTATTTTTTTTGTATTAAATTCTTTTATTGGTATATTGTAGGTATACAACACAATTACATTTCTCATTGGGAATTGTACCTTTATATAATGCATCTTTGTTCTTATTTTTCCCCGATTACTAGCCCTCCCTTCAC
>NW_004624741.1:33309497-33349610 GCF_000247695.1 Heterocephalus glaber | reverse complement strand
GCTATCTATGAAAAACCAACAGCCAACATCATACTAAATGGTCAAAAACTGAAAACTTTCATGCTAAAATCAGGAACAAGACAAGGATGGCCACTATCACCACTCCTGTTCAATATTGGTCTGGAAACATTAACCATAGCAATTAGAAAAGAGAAAGAAATAAAAGGAATAAAGATAGGAAAGGAAGAAGTGAAAGCATCATTATTTGCTGATATGGTACTTTACAGAGAAGATCCAAAAAACTCAGTCAAAAGTCTTCTAGACCTAATTTACAGATTCAGTAGAGTAGCTGAATACAAGGTCAACACTCAAAAAACGATAGCCTTCTTATATGCAAATAGCATACCCATTGAGAGAGAAATTCGGGAAATAATTCCTTTTACAATAGCATTAAAAAAAAGAGAGAAATATCTAGGAATCAGCCTAAGAAAGGAAGAAAAAGACATCTACACTGAAAACTACAGGTCTCTGAAAAATGAGAATTAAGGAGGATATAAGAAAATGAAAATATATCCCTTCTTCCTAGGTAGGAACAATCAATATAGTGAAAGTGGCCATACTTCCAAAACTACTATATAGATTTAATGGAATGCCAATTAAAATTCCAACGATATACTTCAGAAAACTAGAGAAAATAATCCAAAAATTCATTTGGAAGCACAAGAAACCTAAAATAGCAAAAGCAACTCTTGGCAACAGAGTCATGGCTGGGGATATCACAATCCCCAACTTGAAACTATACTACAAAGCTACTGTGATAAAAACAGCATGGTACTGCAAAGAAACAGACTTGAAGATCAGTGGAATAGATTAGAAGATGCAGAAACAACTCCAGACACACTCAGCCAACTCATCTTTGACAAAGGAGCCAAACACCCTCATTGGAGGAAAGATAGCCTATTTAATAAATGATGTTGGAAAAACTGGATTTCAATCTGTCAAAGATTAAAACTAGGCCCATACATATCACCATGCACTAAGGTAAAATCAAAGTGGATTAAAGATTTGAATATTAAGACAGTAACTCTAAACTTGGTGGAAGATAAGTTAGGTAGATCTCTTGATGACATTGGCACAGGAAACGTCTTTATGAACAAATATTCAGTAGCATGGGAGATAGCACTAAGAATCAACAAGTGGGATCTCATCATATTAAAAAGCTTCTGCACTGCAGGAGAAACTACGAACGGAGCTAAGAGGCAACCTACAATGTGGGAAGAAATTTTTAGTAGCTGTACCTCAGACAAAGGTCTACTAATGAGAATATATAAAAAACTGAAAAAAATAGACCCCCCCCAAATTCAAGGACCAAATTCAAAAATGGGCATCCAAAATGAACAGAAATTTCTCAAAGAAGTAAAAATAGAAAATAAATATATGAAAAAATGTTCAACATCACTGCTCATTCAAGAGATGCAGATGAAAACAACACTGAGATTCCATCTCACCCAAGAAAGAATGGCTGCTATCAAGAAATCAACCAATAACAAATGCTGGTGGGGGTTTGGAGAGAAAGGAACCCTTCTCCATTGTTGGTGGGAATGTAGACTGGTGCAACCACAGAGGAAATCAGTACAGAGATACCTCAAAGAACTAGGAATAGAGGTCCCATTTGACCCACATATTTCCCTACTGGGAATCTTTCCCAAAGAATTAAAAGAATCATACCAAAGAGACCAAAATCATATGTTGGAGAAAAGCTAGTGTATTTAACAAATGATTCAGGGAAAACTTCATGCCAAGAAATTTATATATATGTGCACCTATGTTTATAGTGGCACAGTTTGTAATAGCTAAAGTTTGAAAACAGCCCAAGTGCCCATCGACTGCAAACTGGATAAAGATATGTTTTTTTTATAAAATGGAGTACTACTCAGCCATAAAGAATGAGAAACTAGAGACATTTATAGCCAAATGGATGCATACTGAGGCCATACACTTAAGTGGAATAAATAAGACACACATGTGTAAATACCAAATAGTTTTTCAAGTGTGAGAAATTGAAAGTGTAAATAAGGATGAAAATGATTAAAATGAATAATTGATAATTTGAAATAGGAAAAGTTCCAAGGGTTTGGGGATGGTGGAAGGGAAAGGGGTAGGGGAAGAAGGGAAAAGAAAAATTATGTGAAAGCAAAAAATGGAATCGAAGTCTATGTAAATGGGGAAGGATGGAGGGGGTGAAGGGTGCACAAGTAATGGGAGAAAAAATAAGAACTAAGATACATCATGTTCTGGTACAAACACCCAATGATATATGCAAATATATTTTATACCTAAAATGTACCAATAAATATATATATATATATAAATTAATAATCCTCTTTAACATTTAGAATAAAATATTATATTACAAAGCTACAGCTAAAAAACCAGGATGGTACTCGCACGAAAATAGACACGTTGATTAATGGACAGAATAGATGATGCACAATTAACAACATGCACATAAATCCATCTGACCTTTGACAAAGAGACCAAAATCATATGTTGGAGAAAAGCTAGTGTATTTAACAAATGATTCAGGGAAAACTTCATGCCAAGAAATTTATCTAGACCCATATTTCTTACCCTGCAGAAAATCAAATCTAAATGACCTAAATACTTATTAAAAATATTGACTGTGTTGCAAAATAAAATAGGTAAAACTCTTGAAGACATAGACATAGGCAAGGACTTCCTCAACAGAATCTCAATTGCACAAGAAATATAAGAAGAATCAACAAATGGGATTTGTCTTAGTTACTTTCCTATCTGTTGGACATCCATAACCTAATAATAAAAAGTTTATTATGGATCAAGTTTTTTGAGGATTCAGTTAATAGTATGGCTGTAAGATAGAAAGGGAATGGGGGAAGAGACTGGGTGAAGGACAGAAGGAAATTCAAGGCAACCAGACAGTAGAGAGAAAGGATGAGACAGGGACAATGGACCTTTCCTGGTCATGTTCCAAGTTATCCATCACTTCCAGTGAGGCCCTATCTCCTAAGAATACATTCAGCTTCTGAATTCATCCGTGGATTTATCCACTGATATATTGAATATAGTGCCCCACTGAGTATGTTGCCCCTATGATTCAATCACTTTCAACACACATGAGAATTTGGGAGGAAATTTCAGATCTTCCCTCTTTCCTCCAAACGACTCATATCCATCTCATAATGCAAAAGGAATAAGTCCATCTCTAAGAGTTAGCAAAGCGCTAACAGTTCCAACAATGCCAACAAGTCCAAGTCCAAAGTCTCCTCTGACCCTTAAGTCAAACACTTAGCTCTGAGCCCCTATAAAAAGCAAAAATAAATTTAAATACTTCCAACATATATTGCCATAGATTAAACATTCCCATTCCAAAAGGGACAAATGGGAGAATAGCAAGGAACTAAACCAAAGCATGATCAAAACTCATTAAGGCAAACAATAAATCTGACTCCATAACTCTATGTTCAGCACCCAGGCCAGATTATGGAGAAATGTGAGCTCCAAAGGACTGTGGCAGCACTGTCCTACAGCATCATGGATGCAGCTCTCCTGACATCTGCCTTTCATTGGATCTGCTCACTGAATCTAGATTTCCTCTGGAGATATGAAATGTTCTGCCATCTCTAAATTCTTGGGGTCTTCAGTGAACTTTTGTCTTAAATTTTGAACTTTCAGTCACTTTCTTCTCAGAGGCACATTCTCTGGATTCCCAAACCTTCTTATGAAATCAGGTTGGAAGCTTCCATGACCCCATAACTCTTGTATTTTCCTTGCATGAAAAATTAGCACCATGTGGATATGCTAAGAGCTACTGCCAGCTCAAGTCATAGCTAGCATATCTTTGATCATAGCTATACAAGATCTTGTGTGCCTGCATAGATGAGCACTGTAAAACAAATCTAAGGAAAGCAATCCCCTAACCAGCGGAGTCCTTCAGGAGCAGAATGAATTGAAAGGCTTACACTTTTGAAAACCTAAGCCAGTGAAGGAAGGGGTGGGGTGTCTTGTTAATTCCTGAGATGCCTTCAAGTTATATTTCCTTTTCTGATGCAAAGTACTTGAATTCTTTTTAATGCTAATCTTTTTAGTATCCATGCTGTTCTTTATCCCAACTTGGCATGCAATTCCTTTCTGGCAAAACTAAAAACATTTTACCTTTGAATTTTGCTCCTTATTCTTTCTGTATATGTGACTAAAGGAGCCCAGCAGTACTCATGCAGCAGCCAGAATATTGGGCTGCTTTGAAATTTCTTTTGGCAGATAAATTAGTTCACAGGCATGTTCTGCAAAGACACAGCATATCACCAAAACATAGAAAAATTTCTGTCAGAACATAACACACATGGCTTTTTGTCATCTGCCTGTGGGCTTTTGCTTGCAATTGAAAATTCATGAGCTTGGCATTTACTGTGTGTATTTTTATCAGCATTCTGGTCTTGGGAGAACTGACCAGAATGTTTCAAGCTCAGATGAAAACATCCTAGGGCATCTCGAACTTGAATCTCCAAATCTTTCCAAGTTTTTCATTCAAACCACTTGTGAAGGCTTCTGAACCACATGGTGAGGTATAGTAATAGTAAGCATCCTATTCTTGGTACTAAAATCTCTCTTGGTTAATTCCTCATTGCTTGGACATAGCACCCAACATCCCCAATTTAAAGGAGGAGAGCTTCATTTGGTTCATGGATTTTAGAGGATCCAAATCAAAATTAGCAGGTTCCAAAGTGGAAAGAGCATGGTGGCAGGGTCTGGGGAGAGGAAAGCTGGTTGCCCATGGCAGCCAAGAGGCATAGAGGGAGAAGGGAGGAGCCTTTAGAACAAGAATGCACCCTTCCAGGTCATGTCCCCAGTGACCCACATCCAACCAGTCCCCTCCTCCTAATAGCACATGAAACCCCTGAACTCATCATCCAGTGAATCCCTTGATTAGTGTATAGCCCCCATGAGCCAATCACTTTCTACACAGATGAGAATTTGTGGGGACATTTTAGGTCTAAACTGTAACAGGATGGTATCAAATTTAAAAAGCTCTGCACACAAAGGAAACAACCAACAGAGTAAACAGAGTAAAGAGTTAACCTACAAAAATGTTTTTAAAAATCCAGAATGTGAAAAGAACTCAAAAAATAGATTCCCCAAATAAAAGACCCAATCAAAAAATGGGCAATTGTAATTGGTAGACACTTCTCCAATGTATAAATGACCATTAAATACATGAAAAAATGTGCATCTTTCAGAGAATGCAAATCAGAACAAGACAGAGACTCCTTCTGAATCCACTAAAAATGGCTCACACTAAGAATCCAAGAGAACAAAGGCTGGGTAGGTTGTAGGGAGACAAGAACCCCTCTACATTGGTTGGTAAATATGTAAGCTAGTCAAACCACAATGGAAATCAGTATGGAGATTCCTCCAAAAGCTGAAAATGGAAATTCCATTTGACCAGCTCTACTTCTTCTGGGTATCTTTTCAAAAGATTTTAAAACATCAAATTACAGCAAAACCATGCATTCTCATGTTTATAGCAACATAATTCATAATAGCTAAATATGGATGTAAACTACAGATCCATCAGCAGATGAATGGATAAAGAAAATATACCATGTATAAACAATACAGTACACCTTAGTCATGAAGAAGGATAAATTTGAGTCATTTGTAGGAAAATGGATGCATGTTAAGACCATAATATTAATTAGACCATAATATTAATTAAGACCATAATATTAATAATATTAATTAGATCAGACCCACAAGCTTAAATAATGCATAGTTTCTCTTATATGAAAAACCCAAAGTATAAATCATTTGAAGAAAACAAAAGATAGATTATGGGAACAGGGAGGCAGACTTTGTGGATATGGGAATGGATTCTGGGGATGCAGGGCAATGGGAGGGGAAGGCAATGTAAAATGATAAAGATGTGATATGTATCTGTATCGATTCTCCCAAGATGACAGTGATTATTATGTATCACAAACATATTCTAATTAAAACAGAAACTGAACAAGAGGATGAGGCAGGGACACAAAGAATTAGAGGACTCTTTCTATGCTTTTATGTTTACTTTAGAGGCCAGAATCAGTGTTCCTTCAGGACTCTTCTAAAGGACACACTCCTCTTTGATTTAGATACATTAGACTTTTGTCTTTAAAATAATCTCTACACTCACTTTATTTCTATGCAGAGTTTAGCCTTCTCTACACAAAAGTTAACAATCTCACCCCTTTCTCAAGCCCAAATTAATGAGTAATGGAAAGGCTGCTCCTTTCACTCCTTGCTTTGTAGCTCAAACTCATGATTCCTGGTCTCTGGTGAATATATAACCATCCTGAGGACGAGTAGGAATCATAAAATTCAGTGTCATCCTATTCTGTGTACATGTAGTTGCCTTAACTGTCAGAAAGTTAATATTTATTCCTCTTTCCAAATCTTACTAGATATATAACATAGAGTGACGGAAGGTTAAGGCAGTCAAGATGACAAGTACAAGATGTTTAGATAGTGACAAATATTGAGGAAAAGATTTTTATCCAAAATATTTTGAGGATTGGCCATAATATGGCATATTTTCTTTCACCTTCAAAATGTATTAATACTTATATATATATATATATTAATGTTATTATATCAATATAGAGCATATGTTTAGCCTCTTAATTTTCATGTTGGGACATTCTCTGCAAAATAACGATCTTTTCAATCTAAATATTAGATATAGATCAATTATAAATTATATTCTTTATACTAGGATTTAAGCAACATAAGAAATAATAATTCCACTCTGTGATATACAATATTCTAGACAAACGTGCCACTTGGAGATGGAAAAGCTGGCCTCATCCTGAAAACTTTTCAAGATGATCATTGTCTATTAACTTTTTCTTTGGTTATTTATCAGACATAATCTCGCCTCAATTTCTGGCACCTGTGCCTTTTAGTGAGGCCCTATCTCACTCAGGTTCATTAGATGGAAATCATGTGGGACTTTTCTACACTCTGCCATTCCAAGAAATTGTGATAACCCTTAGCACATGGACTGCCCTTTTCTCTTACAGAACAGTGTTAGTTTTCCCATATCTGGTTCTTGTTGATTTCATAAGATAGCTTGTATCTTTGTGCTTATATTTCAGTCAATTTATTTCCTGTATTAGCAGTAGATATTAAAAACATTGGGTTGTTGTTTTTCCTATTCCTTCCTCATAAGCTGTAGGAATGATACAGTTGCAAAACATATAGAAGTGAAAAAAATTGTATAGATTAACTTGTAATAATGACTCTGAGCTCAAAAGGCACAAATAACCTGTTATTTACCAGACAGAGGATTCTAAATTAGCATCATCTGTCCTTACCTTTTGGAAAGCAACTTCTGCATAGGATGACCTCCAAAAAGTCTGCATTCCAGTGGTAATTTTCAACACCCAATGACACAAGATGTTAGCATTTTAAAAAGTATTGTTCTCTAAAGTCTCCCTTATTCTGCTACTGAGAAACCTCTTATATGTTTATAATGGATCTAACTTTGGACTTGCCTATTTAACCTACCAGAATAGTAACTCACTTCACACCCAAGAACTAGCTAGAAACAAGGATATGTTTGTAGTAGGTGCCTCAGGCACAGATTTTGTGGGAATAGTACAGAGGGGTAGTGGAGAGGGTGACAGAAAACAGGAAAAACAATTGAATAGTTTTAAAAGAAAATGTCATCAGTGAAAGAGGAATCAGCTCACCAAGGAATAATCTGCTCCCACTCAGTACCTGAGGTTCCATCCTATCTATTGGAATCAAGGTTTTCTAGCTCCTGCAATACAGGTTTAATATATTTAAAGGATAAAATAGGAAGGACAGTGTGGTGTCTGGAAATCAGAGATTCCCAGCCTTCCAAGAATTCCCAGATTTACAGATAGCAAGTGGCCTGAGGATTAATGTGTATGCCAAGCAAGTATCAAATCTCATCAGTTTTTGCAAGTCATTTCATTTGTTTTACTTATTGATGTTAGTAAAAATATAGTTAAGGAATACATTTTATCAGAATAGTTTTACTTCACCAAGTGTTTATTGAATGTCTTTTATATAAATCCATTTAATGTATATTACTTAAGTTGCTGGCCTCTTTTAATTTACATTACTAGTTCATGAGGTTGGTTCAAACATAACTGTTACACCCAGCGAGAGAGAACCAACCAGAAACCGATATTAAATCCACACTGGAGTTTATTACCGGTGGGACTCGAGCAGAGCATCAGACTCCAGCCTCAACTGGGGGTTGACAAACATGTTTTATACACCTTTGAGGCCAACAGTTTCTAGGTCCCCCTATGGGATAGAACTAGTAAAGCAAGCAAAAGGTACAGAAACAGAATATTCTTCTGTTAGAATATTTGTAAAATAATAGTTGATTAATTGTTGTTTCTAAGAGACTCTCTAAGGGGAGGAGGTTTCTAAGCTTCCTCCTGAGTTCATCTAAAGAGCAGGCAGGTGTGTCAAGCAACAATATGGTGTTTGTCTTGCTAACAAGGGACCTTCATTCCCCACTGGTTCTTGTAACTTAATCAAATCTTTGTTTCCTGTATTTACTCTTTGAATACTTTTAAAACATCTTTTAAAATCTCATAATTTTGTCTCAACACCATCGGGTTAACTGTATCAACCCTCTGTCTAACATATTTAGTCAGAGCAGTTTTAATGTAAGGTCCCATGAGCAAAAGCAGAAATAAGATAACTAAGGGGCCTGCTACAGCAGAAAGTAGGGTAGTTAACCATGGGGACCAGTCAAATAGATTTTGAAACAATTTTGATCCTTTTGTTGAGCATATTTTGTCTTTAAATTTTTCCTGTCCCTTGCTAAGGTATCTCTAATGACACCAGACTGATTAGCATAGAAGCAACAGGGTTTTTTTAGGGCTACACATAACCCTCCTTGTTTCATGAACAGGAGGTCAAGTCTCCTTTGATTTTGCAGTACCATAGCAGCTAGGGAATCAACCTGGTTTTTTAATCTGGTTATTGAGTCTTTCAAGTGACCCAAATCTCTGGCTACTTGGTGGCTTAGGGCTTTAAAATTTGTGTCCTGAAGTATCAGAGAGGAAGTTCCAATAGCCACTGACCTGGCTATTCCTAATCCCACCAGAATGGGCACTAAAATGGGGGCAGCCCATTTACTCCTATAGTGTTCAGTGGTTAATCCCAGATGTTCACGGCCCCCATTTTTATTATAATACAAGACTTGTGGAACATCATACATGGTAACACAAAATAAAGTGGCAGATTGGGTAGCCAAGAGTGATTTGGGAATGTATTTAGTCAAGTCCTCAGTGCAATCAAACCAAGCATATCAGGACCAGATCTCCTGGCTTGAAACCATGGGGCTGGAATGTCACAAAGGTTTTTTTTCTCGACCCTGTTTTGTAGCTTGGATCTCACTCTGAAGAATCTGTAAGGCTTGGAGAGACTGAAGTAAAGAGACACAAGAACTCTCTGTTATCTGTTCAAAGTTTAACTTAGGGAGAAGTGGCAGTGGCCTCCCATACAGGATTTTAAAAGGGGTAAACTTGTCACATATGGGGTATATCTAACTCTTAACAAGGCTAGAGGAAGCAGATCGGGCCACCTACTGCCAGTTTTTAGAACATATTTAGTCAGGGTTTCCTTCAGGGTCCTACCTATCCTTTTTACTTGCCCTTAACTTTGTGGGCAATAGGCACAGTGTCTAATCAATATGTAGTGCCCTTGCAAACAATTTGGATATCTGTGCCGTGAAGGCAGGCTCATTTTCAGACCCCAGGTAGTGAGGGATACCAAATTGGGGATCTCCTAGAGAAAAACCTTAGTTACTATGTTGGCTGATTTTCCAGAAGTGGGCAAAGCTTTTACCCAACTGGAGTAGGTGTCAACCAATACCAGTAAATATTTCAACCTATTGCTGGATTTTATTTCAGTGAAATCAAGTTCCCAATATTCCCCTGGCTCTCTTTTCAATAGTTGATTACCTTTGTTCCTTGGTCTTGCCTTGGAGTTTAACTGTGTACACACCTGACACCTGGAACTGATGTCCTGGACCATAGAGGTCAGTCCTGGGATTGAAAACTTAGAGCTCATTAGTCTTTTTAACTTTGATTTTCCCAGGTGAGTTAAGTGATGTAACTGATGAACAAGTTGTTCTGAGTTCCGGGAGTGACGCCGGGGTTTGGTCCCAGGGCCTCTTTGACTGCCTGTTGATAAATGCGGTCCTGCTCCTCAGTGGTGAACAGGACCTGTAAAAGCTGCTGGCAATCACCCCAGGTTGGCTGATGAGTATGAAAAACAGACTCAAGAAGAGATTAATGCCTGAGGTTTTTTCAGAGAAGGGGGGATTTTGATGTTTCCAATTGTAACGATCACTAGTTATAAAAGGGACATAAATCAATCCTCCCCCAGGCTCTGTCTGTTTTAAAAGAAAAAGGGAGGAGGAAGATGGGGCTGATGGACCATAGTCCTGTCCCAATCAAGTGTCAAAATTCGATTGGGACCTGTAGGGCCCTGACTCCTCTGACCACATTTCAAACATTGCGAGCAATGTGCACAGAATAAATTCCCACTGGGGGCCAACTGACTCTGAAACTTGGCCATTCTGACAGAGTTCACAATTTGCCTTTGGAAAATGTTATGCCATATTCCTTTTCTCTGTGGAATAAATTTTTTGAAGTTATTCAAAACACAATAAAGTGGAGTTCCTTCTGTGGACTGTGAGGAACCCATAATTTCAGCCTGTGAAAATGCAAAAGGCACACAAAACAAGCAGACAGACAGACAACAATAAACAGACAAAAACAGACTTTGGCCACATACACTTCTGGGGCCGAATGGATTCAAACCCCACCCAGGGAGTCACCCTTCTGAGGACTCCAACCCAGTTCAGCCTGCTCATCATCACGAAGAGGCTTTAAGTAGGAGGAACCTGCGCCAAGTCTGGCTTCCTCCTACCAATCCACAATGCACTAAGAATCATTTGATTCTTACCTTTAGAGGCTTCCCCAATAAACTCCTGTGGGTCAGTTGATCGGTGATAGGGCCCGACTGGGACCAGCCTACCTGGAGCCCTGGAATACCGTCAGGGTGGCCTAGCCCTGGAATACTGTCAGGGTGGCCTCTCCTTCTGCAGACTGGTGTCCAGAGGGGCCAAACACCTCCAATGTCCAATCCTGGTCTCTCCTAAAAAATAAATAAAGGCTCCAAGATTATAAGCTCCAGAACAGCTGGCTATCTCACTGGGGCCTCCAAGAATGTTACACCCAGTGAGAGAGAACCAACCAGAGACTGATATTAAATCCACACAGGAGTTTTTTACCAGCTGGGACCCCAGCAGAGCATCAGACTCCAGCCTCAACTGGGGGTTGACAAACATGTTTTATACACCTTTGAGGCCAACAGTTTCTAGGCCCCTCTATGGGATAGAACTAGTAAAGCAAGCAAAAGGTACAGAAGGGGAACATCCTGCTGTTAGAACATTTGTAAAACAATAGTTAATTGTTGTTTCTAAGAGACTCTCTAAGGGGAGGAGGTTTCTAAGCTTCCTCTTTCTGAGTTCATCTAAAGGGCAGGCAGGTGGGTCAAGCAGCAATATGGAATCTGTCTTGTTAATAAGGGTCCTTCAATAACACTTCCTAGAAGAAATTTAAATTCATAGAGGTTAAGCAGCTGACCCAAAATACATATTTAGTTAGTTCAATACTAAGATCTGTAATAATGACTGTCACATTCCATGTCCTTTTCCTTCCTTTCACATATTTTCTTTACATGAGGCTACACTGAAAACCAGGCAGTTTTTGAAAGTGATTATGCTGAAAGATATTTCCAATGGCTGAGTAAGACTACCTAAGTTTCAAAAGCACAGGATGAGTACTAAGGTAGAAACAGGAGGTTGAAATTCAGGTAGCTATAGGATGTAGAAGTGATAATGTTCTCTAGACAGTTGATTTCAAAAATCCAATACATTCAAAACAGTATTCCAAAACTTGATTTGGAAACCATTAGGTATAACCGATAGTTTGCATCACAAGATTGGGTGAGGTCACTCAGAGAAAACAGAGATTGGGGAAGTGAGCCCCAAGAGATGATATGGACACAATGTCATAAAAGATGTCCTGCTTTGGAGAGGCTCAAGAATCATGCACAAGGAATCATGATTAAATCCTGGAAATCTGGCCATATGGAAACCACAGAAGGAGAATCTCAGGAAGCAGAACACTTGTGTCTGTAACACACAGGCAAGTCCTGAAGTCACCACTGAGTTGCAAATTTTAAAACAGGAAACCTTTACATAATGGCAGGAAACGAGGTAAGAGTTCTTATTTAATTCCCCAAACTCTTAGCAAGTTCTGTAAACAGTAAATGCTTATCCACCACCAAATATACCATAACATGTCTTTATAAAGTACAATTTATAGTATACAATTAACAATCATTTAGTAAGGATTGAATAAAACAAATGAAACCAAATTGAAAAACAATTTGATTAACAATTTAAAATTACTTCTTCAGAAAATAATCTACTTTTTTTCAGACAAAAATAACCTACCTTTTTCAGAAAAAAAGTCCTACTGAAACAGTAAATGAAGCAGAATCTTTTCTGATTCTATCCAAACTGCAGTGCATCTAATAATTTTGAAGGCAATAGCTAAAGTGAGGTCCAATCTTGGGGCACAACAAATAACTCCTCTAAATTCCCCTTCTTAGATTTCTCTTAAGTAGCAGAATGAGTAGCTCTGGGAGACTTCCAATAGGATAGTGAAAATGTTGGCTTTTTCCCATCATAAAAAGTGATGTTTTTCATGATGTATAGAATACAGTACTAACAAGGAGGAAGCTGTGGTCAGTTGGACCATGGGAGGACAATCCGGTATTTTACTATATAGTATCCAAACCCTTGGCTGACACACGCATCTTTCACAATGATGGCTAAGGATGAGGTGTTAGAACTGCCTGCTGGGCCCTGGTTATCTACCTAACACAAGCCCAGTTCTCCTTGAGTAACTGAAAGCTTCTCTCCCTATAAAAACCCCACACAGTGTGCGTATTTGTTATATAAGATTTGAGAGCATCATGTCCCAAGGATGAGACTATGCCTCCCAATTAGTCAATCAGAAAACATTTCCCAAGACTAATGATCAGATGAGAAGTCTGGTAGAAATGAGAGAAAAACTCTATATTTTTGTGTGTTATTGAGAAAAGTCATCCTTTTTCATCTATAATAGGTTTTCTGAGAAAAGAGACCATAGTTTCTGCTTGTAATATAAGGTGAGACAGCCTGATAAAATTTGGAGCCAACACAAAATAAGTAGAGACAACAGACAGGCACGCGCACGCACACACACACACACACACAAACGATAAAACCCAGTTCTGACTATAAAATAAAAACTATAGATTCACCTTTCTCAAACTATTTTACTATGTTTTATTTTATATTATTAGTTTTAGTATATTAAATAATATAATACTTAGAAACTCAATACCAATCCTGAAAACTAATGTGTTATGAAAAATTAAATCTTTTTCTGTCTTATCCCTTTTCTCAACCTAAAAGTAAGATTCAGATTTTTAATGTATAATTGTCTTATTTTTGAAAAATAATTTATTGGGCCAGGGATTTAACTCAGTGGATCTGCCGCTTGCTGCTCAAGTGCAAGGACCCAAGTTCGATCCCCAGTACCAAAAAATAAATAAATAAATTATCTTTACTACATATGTATATTTTTAATATTTACTGGTTTTTAATGTTGGGTGAGTTAGTATAGTGTTTGAAGAATTTTCAGAATTTAATTTTCCATTCATCATTAAGTAACTGTTTTACATCAGTTGTTGAATGTAGTTGTATAATTATCTTCACTGTTATTACTTATTCCATTATGTGAATGCTTCATCATTACCCATTACTGTGTCAATGAATATTTGACTACTAGAAGAATGAATTCATAACATTTTAAAATTATCTCCTAGGAATGCAACTGATGGGTTGAGGATGTGACAATATTCATCTTTCTAGGATAACATCACATATTTCCACAAGTGGTATAGGACATAAAATCCATGTACCCCTCCACCAAAGAGTGCTGCATATTTGTGAACCAATTTAGTAACTTCCACACTATGAGAAAAATATTGATTTGAAGAATCTTCTACTTTGTTTTTGTTTTAACTGGGTGCATGCATAAATCCATAATCCCCCAAATCCTGGGTTTGTATTTTTAATATCAATTGATTGGTGCCATGTATGAAATAAAATGTCCTGAATATTATGATACACGCCCTAAGAAACACCTTCTTTGAGACATAAAGCTGACTATGTATTAGATTATATGTGATCTAGAATGTTAGATTTGAGGTATGATGATACTTGTATTGATGAGAAATATATCCAAATATATTCCTTCTACTCCTACATACTAGCATTAATAAGAGACAACTTGCAGGGATTATCAGAGGTACAATAGTGAAAAAGGCCTTAGAATACTGTATCAAAACAGAGTTCTTTCTTTCCTAACAAATAGCCTTAGATGAAAAGCCTAACCAAGTAGCACAGAATCTCCAGTTTGGAAAATGATGCATCTTCTCTACTCTGTTGCTGCTTTGTTTTACAACTCAAAATATAAATGGACTTCCACAACCTCGAGTCTTAAATGAACTTTTGCAGGCAGATATTTTTGCCTATAAGAAATTCCTTAGGGCCAGGAATTTAGCTCAGTGGTTCCACCACCTGCTTTACAAGCACAAGGTCCTGAATTCAATCTCCAGTACACCCCCCAAAAAAGAAATTCCTTAAAGTGCCGAGATCAAAAGGGCTGCTTAATCAAAGATTTAGCTTCATCCTATTCAGTAGTTTCAAGCCCCAAAATGATAAACTTGTTGATGTAAAGAGATTTGTAGGCATATAGCAAGTGGTGCTCTAGGTTGTAATTTCTTGAGGCCATAAGCTACACAGAGGTGGCTGCAAGAGTTCATTTTTCAGATGAGCTCCAGCCCTTGTCTCTGCCTCAAGATGTGAGGAAGGAAAGTCACCCTCCCAGAGATGTCTGCCAAGCTGTGGTCACCGTCTCCTTCCCACACAGTCTCCTGGTCCCAAAGGCTGATGCAAGTCCTTAATTAAACTGAATAGTTGTTACCAACACCATTTCCACACTACCAGGTGCTGTTGTTGCTTTCAAATCCCCAGTGAAAACTTCTAGCAGCCACAATGTTCTTGGCAAGCAGCTTAGGAGCTGAATCTTAATACTGAGCTGTGGAAAATGGCTCCTACTGGCAGGGCCAATTCCCTCAAAGTGAAGTCCCTAGGTAACAGCCTTGCTTGGTGTTGCTCTCTAGCCAAGAGCTGTCACTAAGACCTCTCTTCATTCTCTCTGTACATGAGTCCAGGCCAGCCTTTCCCTTTGCAAGAGAGAATCTTCCTGAGATGAGCCCTTTCCTGTTCCTCTCACACCAGGGACACAGTTCTGTGGTGTGTTGCTTGGGGCTTGTGTGTTCCTTGGAATTCTCTGGTTTTGATAAACATGGCCCCTGAGAGTTACTTTGTACTGTGTAGATAATTCTTCAAATGTGAGAATTTGCTGAAGGCTTTTAAGCAAAAATATTCTGCAGTTCAGCTTCAGCTTTCATATTCAGCCAACTTATCAATTAATCTTCTGCATTTGACAGGTGGAAGAGCTCAATCTCTACATTGTCATTTCTAATATGGTTACACAATAGAATCACAACTGCATAGGTTGCCATCATATCCAACCTGAATAATGACACTATGACAATCAGTCACATGAGTCAGAATCATTGCCACTCTCATACATGAGTGAACATCCCAAGCCACATGTGGTACTACTATAATCTTAGCACTTGGGAGGCTGAGGTAAAAGAATTGCAAGTTAAGTCCAAATCCTATGTAGCCAACTTGGTGAGTCTCTCTCAAAATAAAAAATTTAAAAGGGCTGAGGATGTAGCTGAATGGTAGAGTATCACCAAAATAAAAACAAAATAAAGTCAAACATAAGTGATCATTCCAGATGTAATTTAGAGATACTTCCTTATTCCTTGCTTTCCTTTTATTTTCTTGCAGATATCAAACATTAACCAGATTGGCATTCTTATAATATGAATAGCTATATTATTAACCTCTGCTCCCACATGTGAGCACAGGCAGTAGAATCAGAGCTGGAAATGACAGCAAATCACTTCAGTACCAAGCAGGACCAGATCCACAAAGCAAAATGAAATTGAGGAAATTTCTCTTTCCTTCAATTTTAAACTTAATGATTTATTGATGTGGTGGAATCCTGTTTATCTTTCTGTCATAAAGTAGTGAATAAGATGATTGGGTGAAGCTAGGATGGTCCTGTAATAGTTGTATGTACACATGCTACACATTGGATGTGCAGTTACCCCACAGCCCAAGTGTTAAGGGCTTGTTATGAGCCTGTGGTGATACTGGAAGGTAGATGAGGTGAAACCTTCAGGAGTGGGGTCCAATAAAGGAAGGTAAGTCACTAGGAATGTGTCACCACTGAAGGGAAGACTGGGCCTATGCTATTGGCCTCTCTTTTTATTCATCTCTCTCTCTCTCTGTCTCTCTTTCTCCCTTCCATATGACTTGACACCTCATGAGATGATATGAGATGAAAAGTGACATCTTCAGCCAAATTATCCACCATGATGGATTGTGCTGCTTCTGTTCAAAGGCAACAGACCCAAGTTGCCATGGACTGAAGCCTCCAAAACTATGAGCCAAACTAGACCTTTCCTCTTGATTATCTCTGGTATTTTGTCAAAGTAACAGTGTGCTTGGACATATATACCCACACACATTCACATACATACGATTCCTTAAGATATATGAAATTTATATGATAGTAATGCTACAGAATGATGACACTGGAAGGGTTCTGCATGAATCCTTCCAATAGGATGTTGAAGAAATATTTCCAGGGTAAGGCAAACAACAGGAGAAAGAAAAGCTAAGAAGATGGATACTGGGGTGTCTTGGCATCGTTTCTGTTGCTGTAACAAAATACCTAATCCTAGGCACTTTATAATGGTCATTATATAGCTCACAGTATTGGAGGCCTCTGGCGATGGCCTCATGGCAGATAACATCACAGTGGAAAGTGCACACATGGAAGACAAAACAGAAAGAAAACCTCATGGGTCAGGCTTGCTCTTCTCATGACAACCCATTGTATTCTGACTGAACTCACCCAGTGAGAGAAGCCTTATCCCTTCCAATGCCAAAGGCCCATAACATAATCACCATTATGAGGCCCTTTCTCTAAAGCTTTTGCACCTCACTACCACCACTCAGGGGACCAAGTTTCCAGCATGTGAACTTTTGGGGCACACTTAAACCACAGCCAAATCATAGGATGGACTCAATTTAAAATGCAGTTACCAGAAAGATGGCAAATAAGCTCTTCATCCATGAGTGCTGTAGGTACCTGTTCTGGTCCACACAAACATTACCAAACTGATCTCTCTAGACAACTGGTGCACTGTGTTCCAACAGAAAATGGTGAAGGGTTTTTAGCTACAGAAGAACTAACACTTTTCAACATTTCATCAGAAAAATTTGCTTGCACACGTTGGTATGCAAGAAGATTCCTGCCTGTCCATGGGATGTAGTGAAATTAGGACCAGATCTGTGGAGCATATCCTGTGGAGGCCCCATGTGATTCCTACTGTAGATCTCTAGACACTCAGGTAGCTGCCCTGCACACTAAGCTTGGAAACTATGCTCCAAAGAGCAGCAGCTAAAGGACAAATGTAGGGAACGGGGAAAGGGGATGTTACTAGAACCTCTGCAGCTAAGTCCTAGTCTCCTGCTAGCCATGGCAGCACAAGGCAAATTACAGGAAAGATACAAAAATGAAGCTGAGCTTTGGGTCTGATCAGTGCTGCTCTGGGCAGCAAAGAGGAAAGCCCCCAGCTTACTGCACCTTTTATTCAGTACGTTAAGAGAAACAAATGTAACAAATGATTTGCAGAGAGTTCAGTACATCAGCCTAAACAAGATGTAACAATCCAAGAACAATGAGGAACAGAGTAGGTGTTTGTTCCTCCCAGGATGTTTTCAGCTCTCAGGATGTCTCTTGTCCTGGAGAATCACAGCATCACTAGATCATTGAGGTCTCAGTTGTGACTAGAGGCCAAAATGGAATTATGTCCCAGAATTCCAGAGCTGGGCTGTGGGCAGGAGAATTAGGGTAACCAAATGATTTTTCCCTAAAATTATGTAGCATTGCTCCTGACAGCCAACCTTTAACAAAAAATGACACTGTAACAAAGTGACTCTTACAATATTTACCAGAAATTATATAAAGAAATGAAAAAATCAGACCCCCCAATTTAAATACCCAGTTCAAAAATAGGCATCTGAAATGAACAGACATTTCTCAGACAAAGAAGTAAAAGCAGCAGATAAATATATGAAAAAATGTTCAACATCACTGGTCATTTGAGAGATGCAGATGAAAACAACACTGAGATTCCACCTCACCTTACAAAGAATGGCTGCTATCAAGAAATCAACCAATAACAAATTCTGGTGGGGGTGTGGGGAGAAAGGAACCCTTCTACATTGTTGGTGGGAGTGCACACTGGTTCAACCACTGTGGAAATCAGTATGGAGATACTCAAAGAACTAGGACTAGAGGTCTCATTTGACCTAGCTATTCCCCTGCTGGGTATCATCCCAAAAGAATTAAAAGAATCATACCACAGTGATATATGTGCACCCATGTTCATAGCAGCACAGTTTGTAATAGTTAAAGTTTGGAAACAGTCCAAGGGCCCATTAACTGGAAACTGGATAAAGAAGATGTGGGTTTTTTATCTATAAAATGGAGTACTAAGCAGCCATAAAGAATGAGAAACTAGACATTTATAGCTAAATATTGAGACCAACCTCTTAAGTGAAATAAAAAGACACACATTTGTAAATAACTAATAGTTTCTCTAGTGTGAGAAACTGAAAGTGTAAATAAGGATTAAAATGATTAAAATGGATAATTGATAATTTGACATAGGAGGAAAAGGTCCAAAATTTTAAGGGAAGTGGGAGGGGAAGGGGAAAGGAAAGAAGGGAAAGGAAAAATTATGAGAAAAGAAAAAAAAATGGAAATGATATCTATGCAAATAGGTAAGGGTGTACAGGTAATTGGGGAAAAATAAGAACCAAGATCCATCATGTACAGGTACAAGCACCCAATGATAAATGTAAACATGTTGTATACCTAAAATGTACCAATAAAGAATTTGAGCAAAAAAAAAACATTTACCAGAAAGACTGCTTGGGACCACATTTCCAATGATAGATGCAATAACACACTGGAAGAACTTTGTCAATTCCAGGAAGAGCTAGAACCAAGCACTGTATTTGGTATACAATCAAGAACCTATGGTGCTCAAGATGGCTTCCAGGCAGCAGGAGCCCCTTGGTACCCAGATTACTTCCACATTTAAGTTGTCATGGAATCTATGTGGAGAGGGTGTGAAATAGACCATTTCTAAAACTCTTAACTGAAGCTGTGATTATTCATTTCAGAGAAAATAAATAGACAAAGACTCAAACTGAAGGTCAAAGGAAAAATTAGTAAGAAGAGCTGACAAAGTAGTTGGGCAGGACATGGTGGCTCAGGCCTGTTTTCCCAGCCTTTTGGGGGGCTGAGGCAGCAGGGTCCCAAGTTCAAGCCCTAGCCACCCAACTTAGTCACTTAGGAAGACTTTGTCTCCAAAAACTAAAAATTAAATAAAAAGGAAGGACTCAGTGTAAGGCCCTGATTTCAGTCCTCAGACCACACACACATACACACACACACACACACACACACACACACACACACACACACAAATTGTGTCTACAAATGAGGTAAGCCATTGTTACTATAAATGTCTATATAAACTCTCAGGACAATCTACTTTCCTAAACAGTTACAAGCAGAGCCATACACCCTGGCATCTCGATTATGACCATCTGGTTAATACTTACCTTAAACTCTACAAGACTTGGAGGTGCTGAAGTCAAATATTGTAACCCATCCAGTCACAGCTTGAACCATGTGGGGCTCACTGAGGTGTCTGCAGGTTCATCTTTATCTTCAGAAAATGTTAATGGATTGTGTGAAGTTTTAATTGAGTTTGCTCCATCCTGCCTGTCACCAGGACCAACTAATCCATTTCACTGAAAATTCCTGGCCGGGGTCTCCTGTGAGCTCTGAAAGCTCTCAGAGAATCTCTCTGCTGGTCCACAGTTGGCTTATTTCTGGGTCCATGAACTGTAGTACTCCAGGCTCAAAACAACAGATCCAAGGAACCATGGACTGCAACCACTGAAATAGTGAGCCGAAATCAACCTTTCCTCTTTTTATGTTGATTTCCTGAAGTATTTTGGCACAGCAACAAAAAGCTAACCATGAGTTATTTATTCATCAAATATGGGCATATCTACTCTGTGGCAGGTGTTGATACTTTGTTTAAATGCCTGATCCTTCTCTCTCTTCCCATCATGCCTTGCTCTCTCTCTACCCCTCAGTCCAGCCTGGGAACACAGGGAGGGCACATGCACCCTGGTTCTGTGCAGGTGATGGGTTATTTGAAAAACTGAGCTAAGACATGGGACAAAAGAAGGAAAAGAGAGTGCATTGGAAATATTTTATTAGGGCTTTATTATATAAGATACAGGCAAAGGAGTCACTGAAGTATGCAGTGGGAATTGCATTATTTTGTTAGATTTCCTAACACTTATTTTACCGTTTAGTCCCATTTTCATCTCCAGTTACGCTGGGTACCATGGTGGGGAATGAAACCTCTGAGTCTTTTCAGCCTTTAGAAAGTGTGAACTTCAGAATCTGACCTAGAGAGGCGTCACCACCCAGCACCCAGAGAACCTGAGTCAAATCACCTGGTCAAGTCTCCAGAAAAAGGGAGATAAATAGAAAACTTCACAAAATCTTTATACAGGTTGGGCTGAGCCTTATACATACAGGTAGATATACATCTACAAGTAGACTGACACTCAGAAAGGTAAGTGGCTTTCCTAAGATCACACAATGCAAGTGAGAGGGCATGGGCTCACACCCGGGTGAATCTCTCCTGACATCAGCAGCTTCTCTTGTCCAAGGAAAGTATTAAGAAGCTGATCTTAAAATTGGCCCTTCCTCTTCACCACTTACTGTTATACTGTTATACATTTGATGAAAATGGTTTAATCTGTTTAATGTTATTATTGCATTTTAAGCAAAGGTTCTGAAACTCATGGCCCTTCCTAGAACATTTTGGGGGACACATGAGATTTAAAAATGCTGCCCCAATTCCAATTCTTCTGGGTGCAGGCTCAGGCTCCAAAGCGTCCTTGCCAAGGTCACATGGAGCAGGAGGGAGTGGGAGTAGCAGGCTTGGCAGGGCTGAGCTCAGTATTCACTTCCAGCCTTCCCTCTCTCATGGTTCTGGGCAGGGCCTGAGAGGCTGAGAGGGAGTGGAACAGAGAATAGCATATCTCTCATCTCTGCTTCTGGAACTGCTTGCTTTACAGACAGGAAGAGGATGAAGAGGTCTACACTGGGTAGTGGGAGTGTTAGAGAGGAGTTTGTGTGGTGTCAATTGTGTCAATAAAGTTTAAAGTTTAAATACAGGGAGGCAGGGAGAGAGAGAGAGAGACAGAGAGGAGAAACATGAGAGAGAGAGAGCCTGAAATGATTTGGTAAAATTTTGCTTGGCTAACACCTTAGCAATTGTTCTTATCAGATACCACACAAATCCCTTAGTAAACCAGGAAGGTTATGTGTTTATTAGGTTTAAGCCTTTTGAAGGCATCTGCTTTAAACTTTTCTTTGAAAACAGTATAAACTCCAGTTTTATGATTTTAACCACGATGAAACATTGGATGACTTCAGCTTCCTTCATACCCCAGGCATCTGCCTCCATAGTGAGAAGCTTCGAGTTGAAATAACCTCAAAGGGCTCTTCAACACTCAGAGGAAGTTACATCCTGTGAATGAATCTTGGGTCTGATAAGAGCATCTTAGACTTGAGAATCTACACATTCTCCCTTTTTGTTTCATTTTTATTTCTTTTTGTATTAGTGTATGTTTATGTAAATAATAATTCATTCATCTTGGGGAACTGACACATATACACATGACTTTGTAATCATTTTTACATCCTTTTCTTTTCCTCACCCTACAGTCTCCCTTCATCCATGTTTGAATGGCTTTAAAAACCAAGCTCTAAAAATTACCTTTATAGTTTGGTTAAGTATTTAGAATTATACTTTAATTATCAATAGAAATCATTTCAAACTATGACAATTATTGATTAATTACATTCAATATATGGAGGAAGTACATACATACTAATTACACTTAAAGAACACCAAGAATTCATATTCCATTCCTGTTTGCATTATTTTTAAAAGACGTTTATCCTCTAGACAAATTACTTAGATGTATGCACGTGAGTTCTAACATGATTTAGATTGAGTTATTTTGTTTTCTTTATGATTTCACCACATTGAGCAAGTTTCTAAAAATTAAATAAATCAGTCTCTAAGAAATAAAATCATACCTTTCCCAAGGACTGCTGAGAGGCCCCCCTGAAGAGCTTTTTGTGGACTAGTCACACAAGGTCAGTGAGAAAAGAAGAGAATTTGGAAGGTAGTAGCTACTGGCTGGCTGTGGGCTGAAGAAGGCATCACCTGTGACAACAGGAAGACATTTTGCTTCTACATGAAGGATGCTACAATTAAGCAGGGCAAGGAAACTGTCTTTTAAAGGCCTACAAAAAGGACCCAACAGAGAAGAGAAACATAAATATTTCAGTATCTGCCAGATCCAGAGACAGTAGGACGGCTTGATAGGATATCAAATTTAGTAAGACTTTTCTGCACCAGAATAATTCTTCCTCCCTTGCACCCCAAATTCCCAACCCTTCTGTCTGCCTTTCCTATTTTGGTTTCCTAGGCATCAGTTGAACCAGGTCCTGAGTACTTGTAACACTTGGGTTAATGACATATTATGGACATTTTAAGTTTTAGCATCATATAAAGCTGAAGGAAGTTTAGGATTGGTGTTATATAAGAGTAAAGAGAAAGTTATGAAGCTCTGTGAGTTTTCGCTCAAACATAAACAAAAGTTTTCTCCTATTGTGTTAAGTTTGAAGGAGCAGCAAATGATAGAGATTTCATTTCACCCCAGACAAAATTGCTGTCATCAAGAATACAAAAACAGTGTTGGCAAGGTTGAGGGGGAGAAAGGAACTTTTATACACTATTGGTGAAAATTTATGGAAATCAGTATGGAGGACCCTCAAAAACTCAAAAACAGAATGACCATATGACACAGATCCTTGGTGTGTACCCAAAGGAATGAAACTCAGCCTACTATAGAGTTCCCTCCATGAATCATGAATTTCAAGATATGAAATTAACCTGGTGTTCATCAGTGGATGAATTCATCAAAGTGTGGCACATATACACCATAGAGTATTATTCAGCCACAAAGCAACAAGTAGTGTCATTTGGATGGGAAATCAATGGAACTGGACATCATCATGAGAAATAAGCCAGGCTCAGAAAGTCAAGTATCACGTTTTCCCTAGTAGGTGGAGTCTAGGGAGAAAAAAAGATGACATGAAAGTAGAAGGGAGACAGTGAGGAAAAAGATCAGGGGAGGGGCATGAGGGGTGTAAAGATGGGTAGTGAGGGGAAGCATGTGATCAAAGTATGTTATGTCCATGTACACAATGCCACCATGAAGCCCAGTATTCTGTAAAATTACTGTGTACACATAAAGGACCAATTGCACTTTAAACTTCACAAAACTAGATTCAAATTCTTGAAAATCAAATTGTAAGATGGGCAATAAGGAAAGTTGTGGACGTTTACTTTGAGGGAGTGCAACCACATATGAACACAGAACTGCAAACTTTGACAAGTGTCCTTTTCGAGATATGCATATTGACACTGCCTCTACTTGTCTATATCAAAATTATAGGGGATATTTTGTGCAGCATGTTTTATGTTTGGTTGAAGGAAATCCTGACATACACACAAAGTAATTGTGTGCCTTGGTAGTTTTCATTACTCTGAAGGAATGATGGTAACACCTCTTGGAGCAGAGGTGGTTGGAACCATAAACTCACACTGAAAGAGCTAGGTGTCATTCGATTGTGATAATATGAAGAGGAGACTGGTGCCTGTGCATTTTATATATAGATGAGATTATCTTCAAAATGAAAATAACATTTTGTAAAACATCCTCACCTAAAACTAAAAGTCCAAGTTGTGAAATACTCAACTTTTAAATGGTAAGTCTACTATCAGGAAATCTGATTATTATTCCAGTCGATGTAGTAAATGCTGCATTGGGAAGGAATTGTGCTTTAGAATTCTCACACAGTGTGGATCATCTGAAGTCATAGTTGGCAACACCAGAGCTTCCTCATGGAGCTTTTCACCTCTGTGTTCTCAGGGTATAGATGAGAGGGTTGAGTAAGGGCGTGGCGATTGTGTAAAACACAGCCACCATCTTGTCCACGGGAAACGTGGTTGGCAGATGTGTGTATATAAATATACAGGGGCCAAAAAATATGACAACCACGATAAAGTGGAAAGTGCACATGGAGAGGGCTTTTCATCTTCCTTCAGTGCTATGGTTTCTCAGAGAGTACAAGATGATGACATAGGAGATGAGCAGCACTATGAAACTTGCCATGCATATGGCCCCGTTATTAGTCATGACTAACAAGTTGATCATGTAGGTGTCCATGCAGGCGAGTTTCAGCAAGGGCTGCAAATCATAGAAATGGTGATCAATCACTTTGGGGCCACAGAAGGGCAGTCTCAAAGCCAGGAAAATCTGTGCCAAGAAATGGATGCAAGTACCTACCCAGGCCAGGGTCTCCAACATACCGCAGATGCGCTAGTTCATGATGGTCCTGTACCACAGAGGATTACAGATGGCCACATAGTGATTGAATGCCATGAGGATGAGCACTAAGAGCTCCATACACCCAAAGAAATCAGCTGCAAAGACCTGTGTCATGCACTCAGTGTAGGAGATTACTTTCTTCTGAGAAAGGGCATCTGAGATCAGTCTGGGGGCCGTGCTTGTAGAGAAATAAGCATCAGTGAAGGACAAGTAGAAGAGGAAGAAGTACATGGCACTCCCAAGGGTCTGGCTGGCTTTAATGGTCACCATGGTGACAAAGTTGCCCAACAGAGTCATAATGTAAGGAATCAAGAAAATCCCAAATATCACCTTCTGGTTTTCCACATCTTGTGTCAACCCAAACAGAATGAATTTGATTATTCTTCTATTCATCACAGTGACTGTAGATAGGATGGAGTGGATGATGCTTACTCACAAAGAGAATAAATGAAATGACATTGGAAGGAACAGTAAGCTGACTTCTGAATTCCCCAGTTCTTTGCCATATTTCACTACTTCCAATCACATTCTGGAGACAAATTCCTCTAAAGTCCTTAAAAATTGTAGATGTCAGGCTTCTTAAAGATTTATCTAGTTCCTCTGAAACTTACTACCATCGATCAAAGCGTGTGAATTTTGGGAATGTAAAATAAATATCCTTCCAATATTTTTATTTTTATCTAAAATGCAAACTGCAAAACCAGTATTTTCCTTGAGCGGGTGATTAACTGCTTTGAAATTTAGCCCCCCTGTGTCAAAAAAACTGGGCCAATATTTGCCCTAACTTACTCTGAATTTTCAGAAGAAGGATAATAGATTTTTTATAGCCATATAGGTGCACACACATGCCTATATGTCTCATGTGGTATGCAGTGTAACTCTGTGCTCTAAAAAATCTGAAAATCACTATTCCAGTAAAATTACACACTAGCATTGTGAAACAACCCTCAATTTGCTACTTTCCCACTTGTTAGAAAAATATAACAATTGTATTTATTCTGCACTCATTCATAATTACTTTTCACTTTCAATGCTGAGGCCAAATTATATGAAATTATTTTTAAGACTAGAAAAACTGTTACCCTGATCTCATGAGTCCAAAGATAAATGTAGATTAATTCAATAATTATAGGAGATGGCATGTCATCATACTGGAAGAGTAGAAAACATTTGTGGAGTGATGAGAGGAATTTTCTCATGGATATGGTAGTCAGAGAGGAATTCAAAATTATTTATAGAGCAGAAGTGTAAATTTAATTGAGAAAATCTGGTTCCCAAACAGATTCTCAGAGCTGTAAACAAAATCAAACAGTGATTATAATGGGTAGGTGACTAAATGATGGAGGGAGGGTCAGAGAGGAAGGGGGTGTAAAATGAAATAAGATATGTCGTGTACATGGAACACCTGCTCACAATGAATGTATTCATGATGTGCCACAAACATGTTCTTATTATTTAAAAACTGATCAGACTCAAATTTCACCTCACTGCCCACACTAGTGGTCTGATGCTTAATAAGTCCCTTGATTTTGACAGAACTAATATAAATAATAAAATAATCTATCTTTTAGGATTGCTATGAAAATTAATTTCATATGTGCAAGGAATTTACAAGAAGTAGCTTCCACTATTTATAATTGGATGATAATTATAACTTTATATTCAGTACAATTATAATTGGCCTTTGAAGACCTACTTTGCATTCTGTAAAAATACTATTTCAAGTTGTTCCTTTACTTGCAATACAGTGGCACACTGCTTGAAAACATAGAGTTTCTTTGCTGACTGACTAAAATTATAGCAGTGTTCTGGCTCATACACTTTTTTTTAATGGTTGCACAAGCTATGGATAATGGTTACAAACATTTTAATATCTACAAAGAGAAAAATGAATGAAAGTATGTGGTATTTTGAACACAGAGTTTCCCTGATGAGAGGAAAATAAAGATAAATCTCTTGTTATGGCAAAATGTGGGGTTTAGTGGTACAAAAAACAGAAGAGTTTGAGCATTTGGGAAATAAAGACAATTTTTATGAAAATGGGCAGGAAATATTTTTCAGGCAAATGGACTGACACAGACTCTGGTTAGAGAGACTCTAAGCACATACTGTAGTAGACAAGCTTGGAGAAGAAAATTGTTCTCCTAGCACAAAGCCATGAAAGCCATGATACAAAGTTTGGATGCTTTTCATTGACAACATATAAAATTTGAGGAATAAAATACAAGAGCAGCTTGTGTTAGCATTTATGAATCACAATGGAACAAAGAATACTCAGAGTTGTTGGATGGAATTTAACAATATTTTTGTGTTACTGTGATAAGCCCCTCTAAAATGAAAAGCTTGTTTCCTTTGAGATGCCTGGGCCCTGAAAACGTCCGTCTTTCTGTTCCCTGTGCTGAGAATTCACATAAATCTTAGAAATCAGCTCACAACCATCCCAACAACATGCAGATGAACTAGTAGTCATCCCAATTTGCTTTTGTTCCTAGAACTTTTTACCATAAAAAGAATATCTCTCTCTCTTTTTTTTCTCTACAGAAACATCTATAAAAATGATGCCTCTTAGCCCAAAATAGTCCCTGGCAGAATGTGAAGTAAACATTTATTTCTTCCAGCAGATATTTATAGCTATTTCAAAAAAAATCACAAATACCCAGCCTCCTGAGGTACAAAGACCATGCTTCTTCCCACTTGACCCTGAAGGGTCTCTTATGAGCTATGAACACTGTTAATCTAGGTTCACAACAAACCATTAATCCCAGCTAGGCTGCTGACAGTCAGATTCTGCCCCGTCTTTTCTCTTGTCCTGTCCCAAGGGAAACTTCACTTCAGTTACCAAGTACTCCATCTGAGCAAGCTTTCGTAGTCCTACTGAGCTGTAGACTAATAAAAGTCACTCAAGGATTTCTCCTTTAATGTAGGTTTTTTGAGTGACAATCAAATCTCTGAGAAGAGTGAAACACTCAAATAGATAAACTGTGATTGAATTTCAGGTGCATCATTTCTGGGACTTTATATTTCTTAACATCTTCTAGGTTTATATAATGAAAAAATGTTACTATTAGGGATGGGGAAGTAGCCCCGAATTACAATGCTTTTTAGCAGATAGAAGGCCCTGGGATCAAAGCCAAACAATGACAATATTACTATTAAATTCAATGATATAGCAGCAATGATTTGATAATTATAAACAATCATAAAATAATCCTAATTATTTTGATGCAATACAGTGTAAGCAGTGAAAGATTATAATAGCTCAGAGGAAGATATTAGAAAGCAAAAAAATGTTTTGTGAAGATAATTTTTTTCTAATATATTAAATGTGAGCTATGATTACCACAATTTTGGCTTTATGTTTCGGGCTTGGTAAGTTAAGATGATTTTTTTCTTGATAAAGCTACAGACAATATATGTGGGCCAAACATAATCAGATTTTAAATGTGAAGACCTCTAGTTAAAACATGAAAGAACATGTCAAGAAAGTAGGTCAGTATGAAAATCTAGTATTCAAGGAAAATTTTAAGAGTGGAAATATAAATTTGGCAGGAATGATACTTTGAGCTCTAAAAACCTTTGATCTTATTTTATAATTTTAATACAATGGATGGAATTAAACTTCTCTGAACTTTAGTGTCTAAAACACATTTTAAGAGAAGTGTCAGGTAATTGTAACTAACAGAAAAGGAAAGAATGCTTTGTGATCAGCAAGTACCTTCCACAAATGCTTTTGTCTGGAGGAGACTTCTGAGACTTAAGGCTAAAATCTTTTGTTGTGCCCAGATTGTGAAGTCCCAGAAACCACCAGGAGGCCGTTTCTGATGTAAGCACACAAGGGTCGTTTATTCAAGCTTAAGCAGGGACTCTCAACTGTCACCGACACAGCGGATCGAGATTGAGAGCCCTGAGTCCCTAACTAGCAGGGTTTTTATTGAGAATACAACAAGCTTTGGTTATTAGTAGCCAGGTGATTGGTTAATACTCAATACATATGAAGTGTAGGGTTTTGGTTGGCTAGGCTTTGGGGGTCGAAGGGGATTACGTATTGGTTTTTGTGAGGGAGAAAAGGGGCAAAGATTAACGGCCGGTTGTTACATACTGATCGTTAGCAGACCCACTAATGGCCGCATCTATCTTGTGTGGACAGTCAGCTCATTAACTGCTTATCCTACAGATAGTGTGCCTGGAACGCTCTCTCCCCGGGTACACAGGCGGTTGGGTAATAAACTCAGGAATTTCAAGTGGTGAATTCCTAGTTTAAGCACAAATTTGAGAGAACAAAGGAGACGGCTCCAAAATGGAGTCATTTTGGTCCCACACTTTCCCTTCTTCATCTTCCCATTTGTGTTACTATTTCTCCTCTTCCCATTTCCCTTTTCTTCCTTTAGGCTTATATAGCAATCCTAAGAGGGTGGGAAATCCATCAAGCCAAGAAGCTTGTTGATGCCTTCTGTTGCAAGCCAGGAAATTTTTTGTCTCACCATCTGTAGGTCTTGCAGTTAGGGAGTCTTTCCAGTTAAGAGTGTGAGCTTTGGGTAAATATTCCTGACTTTTGCTATCACATATCAAGGGCACAATATGGAAGGAGACAGGCTCATCAAAGCCTGTCATGGTGACATGGTTTGGGTTCACTCTCCCCAATTCAGGGTCCAGTCCTCAGGCTGTAGGAAAACTGTTTTGATTACACTGACTCTCAGAGTGGGAATCTACTATGTGGAGTCACAATATATGTTTAATGAGATCATGAGACACATTAAAAATGCAAATCCAGAACACCAAAGTGCTTCTTTCATTCACTGGTCCTTACGATTCTTTCCAGAGAGGAACATCCTGAAAGAAACTTCTCAGTTCTTTCTATCATAAGTGGTTGTGGGGTGTGGGTATTTTATGTTAAGAAAGAACTCTCCAAGTAGTCATACTTTCCAAATTTCTTCCAGAACCTGCCTTGGATAAAACAAGGTCTATCTTGGAGTAGGGGTGAGTGTTATGTAAAATAGGAGAAGATTTAAAATTTGTTTCATGAATATTTTTTGGAAGAGTCTAGTCCTGTGTTCTGAAAAGGAAAGGAAGACATTTAAAGACAGTGAACTCTTTCAATAGTTTCTCTTTTAAAATAACGTGAGTTAAATATTGTGCTCCTCAATGCATTGGCTATTTATGGAAATTCCCTCAAACATTTGTAGATGTTTAGGGCAGGTTTTCAACTTCAGTAACTCCAGGAAACCATAAGCCCAAGCAGCCAGTAACCAACCTAGCTGAGACAGACCATGGGCAAAAGCAAACATTAGTGTCACTTGGTTAAACTCCTGAGGTGCAGGTGTGAATCTCTGTTCTCTTCTCCATATGATTCACTTACATTCGTCTCTAAGATTCCCAGAAGTCTGTGAAGCAGCTAGACCTTCAGTGAGATGATAGCTGTATGGTGGGCGTGAGTGCTGCCCACCACTTGTTAGCTATGTAAATTTAAGCATTTTAGGCTTTTCAGCATTCAGTTCCCCATTTTGTAAAAGGGATGTGGTAAAATCATTCTTTTTCATATTGCTAATGTTAGTTTTATTTCCATTTCTAATCTCAGTTTATGTTTTAAATCAATATAGAGAAGAGGACAAAAAGAAAAGGAAAAGAGATTATTGAGTACTCGTGTAAATATATGTGTTGCAATTACCCACAAGTGCATCATGGATATATGTATGTGTGTGTGTATATACATACATACATATATATATATATATATATATATATATATGTATGTATATATATATATACATACATTCATGGGGAAGGAAGAAAGTTAGAATTTATAATGTATTAAAGATTGGAAAGACTTCATCACAAAATTAATTTCTGATTCTTGAGATCACGTTATCACCCAACACACCTGCTAGGTGTCCCATTGCCTGGTGTCTGTGTACAAGGAGGATGAAGTGAGAGGTCCAGAGTAAGGGTGAGGGCAGAGAGATGGTTGATAGAAACTAAGGCAGGAGAGTCCATGAATAGATCACAGGATGCATTTGCTTAAGAGCCTAAAGCCAATTTGCAAGCCCAAGTGTCTGAGAGAAGAACCTATATGAACACCATAACCCAACACATTTTCATAGTTGTTTTTCTTGTTGTTTTTGCTACCACCAATGGACTGGACTAGAGTTTTTGCCATGCCATTTAAATTCATTGAGACTTCATTTCATCATCAATTAAATGAGAATTTGAAGACATACATTTACAAAATACATAACACATGAAAAGAAAAAAATCCCAGACTCTGATGAGTGCAGAAGAAATATTTTTGTGTTCTTATTAATTCTACTTTAACAAAGGAAACTGAAACTCAGAGAAGTGAAATTACACAAGGCCACACACTTAATTAGTAATAAAAGATAATCTAGGATCCAAATCTCTTACTAACAAGTCTAAAGCTCTTTTATTTTAATAAGATACTTCTAGTAAAGTCCTACTTTTGGGTCTGGATAACAAAAATAATGCACATGTCCTTGAATAGAGAGTTCGTGGGGAGGAAGCTCATGAAATCCAAGGAAGCAAGGTAGAAAGATGGTATTTTTAAAATCATAGGGCAGGTAGCATTTATTAAAAAGGAGCTGGCACACTCAACCATGAAATACAACTTCAAGAAAAGAAGAAGAATGTTTCAAGCCAAGGATGATGTACAAAGGCTGTGTAGCTTGCTCCTGGGGAGGAAGGAGTCCATTGCTACTGAGAAAGAGTAAAGGAATGAGAAGTGGTCAGGGAGGTTACGGAAACCCCATCTCGTAGTCTTGGATGCTACCATAAGTATCTTGCTTTTTCCTTCATTAGAACAGAGATCAATGTCACGATATGGAGGAAACTCTTAATTTAACCTGATTTATGATAATTCAATGACAATACAGAATAAATCCATTAAAATTGTCATCTTGCACTTTCAACTCAATACTGTATGTAATTATTCTGATGTTTTAGTTTAAATTGACAAAAACAGTTATATATATATTACCATGTGAAAACTCATATGAGCAACTGTTTTATTGTTTAACTTAGAAATCAGTGTTACTGATCTCTTTCAGACATTCAGAGGCATATTTTAAATTTACATAGTTTCAAGTTGGCAATATGTTTCTGAAAATTCTTTCAGTAACTATAATGACTAACATGGGTCACTTAGTGTCAGTGAAACAGTTGTGTGACCTAAAAATAAATCATTGGAATAAATTCACTATCTGTAGGTCAAAGCAACGTGGGATATAAAACAGTTAAAACAATAAATGTTGCTGGAAAATATTTGCAAAATTTTATTCATCAAATTAGGTGGAATAAAAACAATTAGATAGATATTTTTTAGTATTTGTACTTTTCTTTATTGAATATTATATTTGATTTTTCTCATTGAATATTATAACTCAAATTAACAATGGGTTGGTTGTTGGGAGTTAAAATAATAAAAATGTATTTTAATTCGAGTGCTTTAAGGATCAGACATGAATCTGTATTGGCCCACCACAAGCTGATGAGAATAATGTTTTGTTTTACAGAATATCAAATCTTGGATTTAAAGATTCGTAAAATAGTTGCACCAGTGATATCAGGTCCTCATTTCCTACTAATCCTTAGAGATAAGTGAAACATATATAACAATAAATCCTCTGTGAGAAAGGAAAGGACAATAAGAAGTGACTTTTTATAGGTGGTAGACAATGATGATGAAGACAAGAAAAAGAGCAGGAACAGGACCTTACCTTGCATGTGTCTTATTACACACACTTTTGTCATAGTGACAATAACTGTTTGATATTTTAGGGACTATTCCTCATCACGAATGGACTAGGCCAAAGGACATCATTTGGATGAAGAATTCAAATCACCCAGTATATTGAAACATACTTATCTTTTGAAAATTTTCTTTTCACCTTCAGTAATCTTCGCTTCTACTCTTTTCTTTAGAGAGAAGCCAGTTAATTGCATCTGCAAGTTCTGAGTTGGCTTTTCTAGTACCATACATGGTCTCTCGCAGGCTTAGGAGGGCCTTCTTTGACAGTGTTCACAGAGATGCTCATGGTCACCCTTGGGGAATCTGCCCTTTTCCTGCCCCATTGCTGAGAGCTAGACACCGTCAATGGACCCAAGAGGAACTCACTTGTAGGAAGGACTGGAAAAATCAAATTATTTTTGTTAAAAATCAATGAATTGATCCAAATTCTGTAGCAGATAGCAATGGACCCACAGGGTGGGGTACTGTGATACAGGATACATCTATTTGAAGTTCTGCAAATGCTCTACTTGCTTCCTCTCTGTGGTCATGGCTGCTGTTTCATTTGTCCCTGAGATCAGTGGCCTAAACATATATATTTTTTCTTGAACTACTTTAAGTTTCTGTTTCTGATCTCTATACATTTTTCTTTTTGTTTCCTCCACTAGCATTTTTCAGGCATGGAGTGAATGACAATTTGATAGGTAGTTCATCATTTCAAACTCTTTGTTTGGAACACTACATTCAAAGTAAGCATACATTCAAATCTTTTTGACAGACACATGAGGATACTGAGTTGCCAATTCAGAGTTGATTGGTAATCTGGGGTGAAAATGTTATTTCCAGATACCCTTGAAAATGCTTTTTCTACTGTATTGCATTACCTCCAAGCGTATAAAAATCGTCCACCCCATAAATATTTAAGACCAATTTGACATCTTTACCTTAAATTAATTCTTTAAGAAGTTTAATGTTTTATTTTTTCATCAGAAACCACCACAAATCTCTTCCATACTTTTCTCATTGCATTCTTCATGTCCTTATTCCGGAATGTATAAATAATAGGATTGAACAAGGGAGTTAACATGGTGCAAAATATGGCCACAACTTTATCAAAGAAGTAAACAGATGGAGGTTGTGCATACATAAATATGCACGGAACAAAAAATAAAACCACAACAGCAATGTGGGACCCACAGGTGGAGAGAGCCTTCCTCTGCCCTCCAGAACTGTGCTTCCTCAGGGAAAACAAGATGACACCATAGGACACAAGCAACATAGAGAAGATGAGGATGCAGAAAGACCCACTGTTGGCAACCACCAAAAGACGCAAGATGTGTGTGTCAGTGCAGGCAAGCTTCAATAATGGGTACAGGTCACACATGATGTGATCGATGATGTTGGGGCCACATAGTGGCAGGTGGAAAGTAAAGAAAATTTGAATCATAGAGTGTAGGAAGCCACCTATCAAGGCTACGGCCATCAGAATGCCACAGAGCCTCCAGTTCATGATGGAGGAGTAGTGCAAGGGCTTGCAAATGGCCACATAGCGGTCATAGGCCATGGCGGTGAGGACAATCACCTCTGCCCCTGCAAGGAAGTGTACACCAAAGACCTGCATCATGCAGCCTTCATAGGAGATGGTTTTCCTCTCATGGAGAGTGTCTGCAATTGTCTTTGGGGTGACAACTGAGGAGAAGCAGGCATCCAGAGATGATAAGAATACCAAGAAGAAGTACATGGGGGAGCCCAGCAGAGCAGGGCTGCATACAATTGTCACCACGATCAGCATGTTGCCCCCCATAGTTGCAAAGTAGATCAACAAAAACACCACAAATGCTATTTTCTGAACTCTTGGATTCTGTGAGAGCCCCAGGAGTACAAACTCAGTCACAACACTTTGGTTTTGCATGACTTCCAAGGAAAGGGGCAGCAGAGGCACACCAGGGAAAGAACATGTGGAATATGAAATCTAAGGAAAGAAAACTCTGTTTCAGATCATTTTGTGGTACTATCATTATCAACACTTTAGGGAGTTGTACCATTATCATGTTACCAAGTACACAAAATTGGAAATATGTTAAGGATAGTAGAGGGTGGTCAGGAAGTGATATGAAACAAAATATTAAACATTTTAAATAGTTGAATTTCAATATAGATAATAGGCATCTCCACTTGTTGTAAGGATGAGAATTAAATTTCCCCTCAAGTTCTAGCTTACATTGTTGAGTAGTGGCTTCTTCACTGAGTTCGTGAAAAGTTTCCTGAACCCTTTAAAAGTTCTGTTAATTTTGCAATGCTGCCTCTTTGTAGCCTGGGATGGGATAACTTGAACATCAATCCTGATCAAGAGACAGCCTTATCTACAAAGAGAGGACATAGCCTGGAGTTCCAATACTCTTGCAAGTCATAGCCACTCCTAAAAAAAAATCTCTTTAAAACCCTGAACTGAATTAGATCTTTACCTAAATTATCTGGGTTCTTACAAAAGAGAAAGATCCATGCAAAAGTGTCTAGCTCTGTATGTAACACATAAGGAGCAGAGACTAAATTTTGACAGTTTTCAAATTATTCCTCATTCCAAAAGTTTATAAAATGCTATTTCAGACTGTTGTCATGATGACAAAAAGAAATGATTATTCAGAATCTAACTCCTAGGAAGAAGCCTGTTCTAAGTCTTATTATAGCTACTGTTGGTGGGAAACTCATGCTTAAAGACATTAAATTCAAGCAAATGAGAGATGCTGGGCATGGAATTTTAAACATGGAACCTCTGTTCTCTAACCAATGCCTATACATAGAAGCAACAGCAAAAAATGGGGATATTTCTTTTCCAGTGAGGGGTTAGTGAGGGGTGGTTTTTCTACAGTCTCCATTCATCTGTAAACATTAAAGCTCCTGATTCTTTGCACATGGTTGAAGAGGTATTTTGCTAAAAGAAGCAGAGAAAATGGTGCAGAATATGTTCCATCTAGACAATTACTTCAAATTTTGATTTACATTTTATAAAAAATTGAAAATTGAAGAATGTGTTCTCAGCCATACATGTTACCAGTGCCTGATAATATTTTGTTAGATTGTTTGTGTGTGTACACATATGTATAGTACAATGCCTTAACTTACATTTGTGTTTATTAAGAATAAGGGGCTTATTGTGAGAGGTAAAATAACCTAATCTTATAAATGGCATTTTAAGTTTATAGAAATCATTTTAAATGTCAATGGTACTTTAAAATAAATGATTGTGTATGTCAATATCTCTCCTTTTTTTAAAACTTTAAAGCCACTATTTCCATGATTCTGTCAATGTTTTACACATTCTGAAATGACTCTTGTATTCTGAACTCAATATTCAAAGAAAAGTTCTAACCAAGAAACAAGTTTATAAAACAAACCATAAAAGGTCATTGAATCAGACATCAATATATAATCCAGCAATAGTTGGGTTAGTTCAGGACCAGAGCAAGGAAGACAAAGGAGTGAAATGTGTCAGAACATAGGCCCTAAACCCATGCAGACCTGGGTTCAAAACTAGGTTCTGATAATTTATGCTGATATTGAACAGATTACTAAAATTCTCAAAGCCTGAATTTCACTTCTGTTAGTGAGTATAGTACAATGGTCTGTCTTGATTTTTTAGAGGATCAGTCAAGAAATAGACCCAAAAACACACCATCAAAAATTCAGAAGATGTTTTTGAATAAGAACTAATATTCAGAGTCACTGTTGTACGCAGAAATGGCACTATTGTCAATTCTAATTCCTGCTTTACCATGGCCTAGATCAATAAATGTTTTTATTTTTCAACTAATATAAAATATTTTGTTTTGTCACAGTAAAGATAATTATTTTTAAATTCAAAGTACTTCTAAATGTTCTTAATAATATTTTAATAATTTTTTGTGGTCTTCATGCCACTTACATTTATACAGTACTATTTAATATGATTCTCCTGGAAATAATTTAGGTTGATAGATGGATTGATTGATTTTGACTTTGGAGAGAGAGAACAAGATAATATGTGAATGTAATAGTTAAATTATCCTTAACATCCTCACTTTCTTTATCTGGCATATTTTAAGAGTAATACAATTTTAGCATTGAAATTTTTATCAGCTGCATGCAAACCAACACTTTTGTCGGATATAAAGAATTCCCAAAACTAATGTGAAAACTTTCATAATGGAGAAAACAGTGTTCTTGTGCTTACTGATGACAAATTTAAGATTTTAGTCTTTAAAATTTTATTCTAAATGCTATGCATTCTTCTGGATTGGAAACCAGAATGCATAGAAGAGACTATCGTGTATATACTCATAAAATAAAATATGAATGAAATCTAGTTTCTACTGTTTATCACTGTTAATTTCACAAGTTCAACAATTGTAACCATGATAATATTACATGGTAATATTAGGAATAAACAAATGAAGAGTATAGAAGAACTCTTCATATTATCTTGGTAACATTTGTAATCATTTTGCTTCTCCAAATAGTTCACCCTCCAGTTATGACTGGCCTGACATATGAACAACTTGGGTTAGAACTGGAATTTTTGCTTTAACTTACTATCAAAGCCTTGAGTTATGACCTGAATGAAGGCCAGTTGTGCTTCCAGATGGTCCCAGATACAGATTTAACCCTAAACACCTTGAACAAGTGTTACCATGTCTACTTTCATGGAGAGCAAACTAAAACATGTTGGTTTGTTGAATGACACAAATGAAGCCTTTTTTATAACAAACTGTGAACATTTTCTGTGTTTAACTTTTGCTATATATATATATATATATATATATATAAAACATTCAAAACTAAAACAAGAATAGTAATAATGTTGTCAGTTACTATTTTATAACTATATTTCAATAAATTAATTTTTAAATTTTAGGTGCATTTATATGCAGATATATGAGGATATCCATCATATTTGCATATATGTTTTCTAAGTAAGTATAGCATATAAAATAAAAAGTAGACAATAATACACTCTTCTTAATTTCCCTACCTCTTGTACTTCTAAATCCAGAGTACTTTGAATTTGAAATCATTTGCTTCGAAAACAAAATCTTTATTTCTTACCTATCTAACAAAGCATATTACTCTCCTTGATGACCTGGGAATAGGTTCTCTTCAGACTTCAGTTCTTTTACTTTCCTTTTGATGTTCCTCTGCTGATTGTCTTACATATCTCAACTTTTACTGTTTCTTAAAATTAAAAAAAATCTATTTAGAAGTTATCCATTCTCTTTTGAACTTTGTCCTTTTGATGGACATATGAATATTATATTTTCTTCTAATTTAATAGTTTAATTCATTTTAAGAGAAAGACAAGTCCTGAAAACAAGCACTTAAGTAATTTAGAGCATCACTCATTTATGATTCTTTAACAATTCTGAGGGAGGAAACTAATATTAATTATGACACCAAATGAATAGAGTTAAAATCAGGAGACTCAACTCTGTGACCCAAGTCAAAATTTCTTACTTTTAATGTCCTTTCCTGTGTCACCCGCTGCTAATGTGTGGTTGTGAAAACTGTATGTTTTCTATTCTACCAGTAACTGAAAATGTTCCTGCAGTAGTTGAATTTCTTATGCTCTCATGTCAGCATTTTAGATAGACCTTCAGAATGTCCTGCTTATCAATTAAAACAACAGGGTAGATATTGTTGGAGGAAGCATTGGTAAATATATATATATATTATATACATATATAATATATATAAATATATACTTTAGAATGAATAAATAAAATGTTACTCAAGAACTAGCCCCAAAGTATGTATTAGTTGTAACTCAGCATGTAACTTGGACATGCAGTGTTGATCATAGTTATAAATTATTTAGAATGGAAGTAACAGATGTTCCTAACTAAAAGAAAAAATTTCTGCTATGGTAGCTGCTTTTGAGCACTTATCTTTCAAATGCTGCTTTAAGGATTGCAATCCAAAACTTCCTGGTACCAAAAAAGAAAAACTGCAATCAAATGCTGCTTTACGGGTGCCATATGTAATTTTTTTATTTGTTTCCACATATGTAGAGCTCAATAATATTTAATTCCTCTTCAAAATGAGGAGTCTGAGAGCCAGAAATCTCATGAAATTAGCCCATGTATACACAGTTTTCATTTTGAGGCCTAAGCATTGCATTAAACCTAGTGGCTTGACCATAATAACAACATTTTGAAGGATTACATCACGATTTGGTGTTCTCTTTGAAAATGCAAAAGTGTAAATTATACTTCTCACCATGTATCAATTCCTAAAATAGTCCAGTTGAAGTAACCTTGGATACTCTACAGAGAAAAATCCATTCAGTGTCCCAAATATGAGGCTTTCATCCAAATTTTCTTTTTTTTATCAGAGAGAGAGAGAGAGAGAACAGGAGGGAGAGAGAGAGAGAGAGGAAGAAACCTCCCTCTGCTGCACATGGGCTGTCTTTAACATGGAGTCAGGACAAAAGAAAAGCAAAAAGACTTCTTCTTAGTTTCCATCTAGAATATAAAGAAGTTTCCATGAGAGGTCATGAACCCATAGAGTTGTTTGCTCCCCTAGGGTTTGGAAATTTTCCATCCCTGTGATTTATCAAGAGGGATTTGCCAAGCTTGACTGTCTCCAGTGTTCGGAAAACTTTTCACATCTGTGGGCAATTAGCATGTTCTCTTCATTGGTTTGTCTGTTGTTTGTACTTTTCAGTTTGTGCTGGGAATAAAGATGCAATCATTTCCTGTCATGCCCAGGGATATAGCATGACATACACAGGAGATACACTCTGTATGCAGATAGAATTCAGTCTCTCTCTGTAGAATAGGGGTAAATGGCTATGCACTTACTAAAGGTAAAAGCAGATTCGAGGGATAAAGCAGCACTAACCCTTATGGGCAACATGAATTGCTTCAGAACTAGAATAGCAATGAATGCTAAAATTGTATAGCCCATGTAAAAATACACACATATTTGTAGATTAAAATCAAATGTTATTTTTTACTCTCAGCTCCTGATTGTGATATTCTGTGATTTTAAAACTAAAATCATGACTGTAGCAACCAACTGAAATTTTCTCTTCATACTATGTGAAAATGAAGCTTCACAGCTCTGTTTCCCATATTCAAACATGGAATTGAGACTGAAACTTGAGGCGGATCTTAGATGTATCTCATAGGATCACTTCAGAGAAGATGTTAATGGTTTTTCCAATTTTTAAATATTCTGCACTCCCTATTTTTATATCTTTTCATGTAGACCTTCAAGCACCATTTCTTCTGTCATCTATGGCATCAGGTAATAATGAATTAAATATTAATTAAATATTTTGATATTTAATTAAATCAACTGACATGCACCATACACCATGTGTGGAGGCACTACTTTTATGTCTTTTCATGTAGGCCTTCAAACACCATTTCTTCTGTCATCTATGGCATCAGGTAATAATGTTATTCCTTTCAATTAAATATTT
>NW_004624741.1:33263422-33299612 GCF_000247695.1 Heterocephalus glaber | reverse complement strand
TTTTTTATATCACATTAGAATTTCTTTTAGTTTCTTCTTGATCCATGAACTTAGAATTTGTTCTATAATTTCTACATATCTGCTGATTTCCTAGATTTCTCTGTGTATATTTAAATACAGTGTGGTCAGAGAACATACTCTGAAACACTAGAGTTCATATAAGTCTAGGATATCTTGTTATATGAATCAGAATATATTCCTCCTTGGTAACTCTTCTGAGTTACACATTCTTGGCTAGAATTTGTGTTCTGCCAAGGTTAGTGTTAGGGTTAAGTTTAGGTTTGTGGTTATGGTTAGCATTAGGGTTAAAGTTAGAGTTAGGGTTAGGGTTAGGGTTTGGTTTAGGGTTAGTTTACAGCAAAGACAACTAAGTCACCTTAGGTGGTAGCTTTGCTCAAGTCTAAGGCATCCTTGCTAATTTTTGGTCAACTTCTCCTATGAACTATTGATATTCAGGTACTGAAATCAACTATGTTGAATTGTTTCTTTTTGTTATGGCTCTGCAGTTGATTTCTATATTTTGAAGAACTGTTGCTGTGTTTGCCATCCTGTTGCTGTTCTTTCTTTGCCTCTTTGGTCCCTTTATTATTATGAAATTCAGTTTGTTTTCTTTGGTAATATTATTTGTCCTGAAATCCCCCCTGTATAATCATTATAGTCTCTCCATCTTTCTTTTCATTGCTATTAGTATATTTTTTTCCATCCTTTGATCTTCTGGTTTTGCTTGTTTTTGAACAAATCATGCTTTTTCATTTATTTTTCAGATCATTTAATTTAGGATAATTATCAATAATAATGGATTTATTATCTTGCGTTTTTTTTCAAAATTCTCTTTGTCTAATGATCTATTTGTTTCTTTTTTGTTGAACATCTTTGTTTTCCTATTAAAATTGCTGTTTGTTTATGATAAACAACTCTACTGTGTTACAATTACCTTCCTGTGATATGATATTAATGTATGAGTGATACACTAGCCTTTCGTCCTGTCTACCTCTCTCTGCCATTTTCTTGTTTTTACCTCTACTTTGATTTTCCCACTTCCTAATTCTATATATTGTTACCATGCATTTCACATCTGCATATGTTAAAAATATGAAATACACTGGTGTTATTCTGAAATGAAATCTGATCTTGATCAAATTGCTAAATTTCTTGACATTTTCTTTTTGTCTGATCCTGAATAATGGAGGAAATAATTCCATCCAATAGTGTTTTAAATATTTAAATCAGAAAATGCTCTTAAAATGCCTTCAATCACAGATGTATTGCAAAAAATTAATGAGTATAAAAACATTGACGATATCTTAGTGAACTTGTGATTTAGATGAGATACTATGAAATACTGATGTTTGTAGTAAATTCCTATGTTATTACTGGTAATCAGCCTTTTAGAACTGTAATAAAATATCAGACCCAGGGTCTGATACTTTGGAAGTATCAGACACTTTGTCTGACACTTTGCAAGCTGAGTATGCAAACAGCAAGAGCAGACTGAGCATGTCTTCCCTGGACAGTGTCACCTCCTGGCATGGAGAGCAATGGTGACACTGCATGTGGAACAAGTGAGGGCATCTCAAACCAGGAGCAGAGTAGGAGAGAAGACACAGGACAGGCTCGCTCCTTGCATAATAACCCCTCAGTAGAATTTGAGGGGTCATATGAGACCCACCTTACAAGACCACACTCTCAATGTCTGGAGTCCCTCTCTTAAATTTCTACCAGATCACAGTTACACTACTTGGGACAAAGACTCCAGTGTATCAACCTCTGCAGAGATAAACTATATCCATGCCACAGCAACCTGGTGTGGTACACAGGCAGTCCATGCTATAGAGAGGCAGTCAGCTGAACTTCAGTGAATAAGGTACATGTGCACAATACACATATATAATATATTTTCCAATCTTGGCTTCTCTACTAATTTTCAGCAACAAACTTGTGTCCTGTACAAATCTATGAATAGGAGTGGGATATTTGTTCTAACTTTAATTCATTCTGGTTATTATGTGTTTTCCTGTATACCTTACATTTCAAACCATCCAGTGTAGAAGTAACAGTGCATTACTGTTATGTGGTTGCTAGCCCAGGAAAAGAGTGGGTTAGCAGATTGTTGATTTATTAAGTGGCTCCCTTGAATATGCATTTATTTTGATAATGGCTTTTGTTGGGATTCTGGATCTCTCTTTCTCTCTCTCTCTCTTTAGTCTCTGTCTCTCTCTCTATGTCTCTGTCTCTGTGTCTCTCTCCTCCTTTTTTTTTCTTTATTATTTGTAGAAATAAAGACTTCCATAGAAGGAAAGTATAATGCTCCTATACATCTACCCAAGTGTTTCTCCTGCTCTTCAGAAGAGAACTGTGCCTAAACTAGCCAGATTTCCTGAGCTCCCCTCAGGAGCTGTAACTGATTCTACAAACAGACTTTAGGTTTAGACTCAGGAAATTCCCAGGAGCATGGAGCAATAGAACCTTGGACAATTGAGTAATATTATACTAAGGAGAACTTTTAAGAAATACTTCTGGGAAAATAATTTCTCTTTACTTTCAAAATAAATAACAGTTATGATCCCTTCTCTGGATATATGTAGCTCTGTCAGTGCAATATTTTTTAGATGTAAGAGAAAAGCAGTAAGTCCTAGAGCAAATACATGCATGCTATTTTAACATGTTCTCTTGTTTGCATTCAAGTATAAGCAGATGTCAGGCAGTTGTATTAGCAATTGAAACCCTAGGTCATTTTGTTGTGGAATGAAAAAAATACTTTATTTCATAATACAGGACAGTTTTCAGAGGTATTTTAATTTCACTCTCCTTGGAAAATTGTTGAATTATCTTCTTGGAAATGAAATGAACACAATCATGAAGACATTTTCTGAGAAATGACATATTTCTGATTCATTAATTTACACATAGCTTGTATTCCAGGTGTAAATACCAGGAAAAATTCAGCAAGTGTATAACTGAGGATGCTGAATGAGCAACCAAGACATTTTCCTGAGTAATATAAAACTGACTGAAAGACCACCCATAATTGATGTGCAGGTAATTATCCTCATAAGCCTTTTTTAAGGATCTTTCAATCTACTTGGTGCCTATTCTGTTATTTAGTGCTGTACATTCAGATATGGTCCATTAAAATTTGAACAAGAGTAAAACATTTTCAGCAATGTTTGGTTTCACTGCATAGTGCAAGCAAAGTTTAAATTTTGTATAACACATTTTAAAATAACAACGTTCGGATTGTTGTTAATACTGCAGATTCAACCTTTGGAAAAATTCTCACCTTTCAAATGTCATTATCGCAAAATTCTCTAGATTTACTGAAGTCAGGCAAAGAAAGTTTTGGTAATCGCACATGCTGCTGTCACCAATAGAAAAATATAGTCCTATTAGGAAACTATTTAACCTACAGGAGAAACATTTGCTGAAAATATCTTATAAGGAGTGGTTGGAACAGTTCAGCGATACCACCAAGGATGAAAACTACTTTTTTGATTTAGTTTTGAGAGCACAAAAGGTTACTTATTTAAAAAATAAAAGTTCATAAATTTCACAGGATTGATTTTTATCTTTCCCTCTTCCTTCCTCTCCCTCCCTCTCTCTCTACTTTCTCTTTTCTTTCTTTCTCTCTTTCTTTCTTTTCTTTAGTTTCCTTCTTTTCTTCCCTCTTTGTTCACCCCTTCTTCTCACCACTGAAACATTGTTTACATCCCACTTGTTCAGATTTCCCTTCTAAAATCTAGGTTAGTGCTTGATTTTTATTACAAAATATTTCACTGGAGGTGTCTGCTTGTTTGAGACAATTTAAAAAAATTATCAATTCACTCATTAAAAGAAAAAGGATAAGGAAAAGATAAATAATTTTAGTTATGTTCCTTTTGTTCTTCCAAGAGATTACATATCATAATCTCATGCTCAATTCACCATTTCCATGAATGGTTCATTTCAGTTTAATTAATGTTTAAATTCAAATTAAGAAAAATTAAACTGTCTTGTGTGAGTGAAACAGATTTATGAAGAAATTTACAATAATTCCACTTATGTCTTCTAAAATTTATCATAAGTGATAACAGAAAGTGAAAATGTGAAACAATTGTTGGGAATAAATCTATGAAATTATTGTTGGGAGTAAGCGGTACAGACTCTGAATCCACACTGGATGATTATCATCTCTTGCTTATTTGGAAAGGCTGTATAGCATTGAAATCAACTGCTTTATAAAATTTACATCACAGATTGAAACAGACTCATGTAGCCACATTTCAATTTACATATTTCACCTGAAGGCAAATTCATGGATTTGGAGCCATCTAGATGACTGATATTCTTTATGTATCATCACAAATTAGACGATGCTGCACAAAAATTGCTGTTTATTGGATTTTATAGTTTTATTTTAAAATTTTCTTGATTGATTTAAGAATACACGCTTTTACTTAACAATATATTCTTTCCCCCTCCTCATGCATAATGACATAAAAGTTTCAAAAATGTTCTTTCATTTCCTGATTACACTTCCTATAACTTAAAGTCATTCACAGTCCTATACTAATAATAACTCCAGGTGAGAATCTTACTTCCATAAGTATGCAGGTTTGAATATTAATAGTTACACTGCTCTAATTCAAAGCCTGAAATTATGTAAAGGTTTCAAACAGAGCAGTGCTGCTCCACACATTTGTTCTCAGAACTGTGGTGGTGGATTTGACAGTGATCTCAGAGACTGTCACCTTTTGTGATATAAGAATTACAGTGGTTTAGGGCTGAGGATTTAGCTCAGTGGTGCTGCTGCCTTCCTCACAAGCACAAGGTCCTGAGTTTGATACCTAGTACCAAAAAAAAAAAAAGGAATTATAGTGTTTTCTTCTACTGCTATACATCTGAAACATCTCCCAACATTTATGGCAGGCAACTGAAGAATTAGTTCTACTTTTTAAACTCTATACTTCATTAAACCTCTGATCTCAGAAATTCACTCAGTTTTTAATCAGTTCCTTCCATACAGGAAATAATATGTTTGGGTTACATGGATATTTTAATTCTTAAGTCATTCTAATCACTAGATTTCCTTTTTATTTAAAACATTTTAAGTTCACCTCTATTTTATGTGAATTTACATAAAGGAATGCAAAATATTATTTTCTTAAATGAGAGATCACTTTTAATGATAATTATGCCCATATATTTTAATAAATTACCAAAGCTTATTAAGTTTAAGTTTTTATAACTTATACACAGTTTTGATCTACTGTTTTCAAACTATAGAGACTAGAAGGTTGGAGGGAGATATTGATAGAAAATAATCAAATTTAGACTGTCCTTTCTTGGAAAATGCTAACTTTATCACTCTATGCATATTGTTGCAGTAAAAGTTCCATAATAATAATAATACATAGGATCTATAGGGCCATAAATGGCTGCCACATATAATCTGGGAATAAAGTAGACAGTCTGTCTGAATGCTGTTTAATTTCCCACCACTGGGGAGAATAGTACTCAGAAGTTCATTCTCTCTGTAGCGTACTCTTCCATTGTCTTTTTGTGAATTCTACCCTGATCTTATAAAGAAGTATTTGTGCAAAGCCACTGATAATTATACAGTTATATTGCATTTCTTTCATTCATTTTTAATACCCATAATTTGTTTTACCAGAACATAATTGTGTAGATTTAAAATTACCTGTCAATTTCAATTACTTTTTTCTTTATGTCTCTATAATATTAATGCTACTGATTCTAGAGTTTTCCTGGAGTTTTTTCACACTAAAATTTAAATAAATATGTATGAATTGTTTTGTTATTTTTCAAGATATATTGACAAAAAGTTCAACTCTTTTACTAAGTATTCAGTTTTCTTTCTGTCTTGTAGCATAAATGTAAAAATTGTGTTCTTTAGTTAAATAAGAAGGGACCACATACCCAGTTCCTTACCCCTATGTTCTGGGCTGTATTAATCACCAATCACACAGCTAACAATTTAGGGAATTTAAAAACTGCAAATACATTTATTGAGCAGATATCTGAAAGCAGTTCTGGCACCTGCTCTGTCACTTGCTGGGAGAAGAGCCCATTACCTAAACTGAAAATACTATGAATGAAGTATAAAACTAAAAATTACAAATTAGATAAATGTCCTGTATTATATTAAGAATTTTTTCTTATATCTCAATTTGTTATAAATAGCAACATCAGAACTTTTTTTTATTTTGAAATTGCAATTTTCAATCATTTTATTTTCACAGTTTAATAAATTATACTCTTATTATTACCAATATGATAGATGCTTGGAACATCTTTTCAAAAACAACTACTGGAGAAATCAGAACAAAATCAAATATTATTAATACATTTTTATATATTAGCTTTTATTATTTGTTTGAGTAGCTTCTGTGACTTTCTGGTAGTCTTTATATGATTGTGATCCTGTTACAAATGCTTTTATCTAAATTCATTTTTCCTCAGATAATTATTTGTGCATTGTGTATCATATATGGAAAGTCAGAGAAACATATCAGAATTCATTCTCCTGGGTCTTTCTTCTGACCAGAACATACCAATATTTTACTTCATCTTCTTCCTGATTTGTTACCTTGCCATCTTGATGGGAAACCTTCTGATCCTTATCTCCATCCAGTGCAGTTCTCTGTGTAATCAACCAATGTACTATTTTCTCAAGCACCTATCTTCTATAGACATCTGGTATACCTCCTGTGTGACACCCAAATTGATTGGCCATCTCCTAGTGGAAAGAAAGTCCATCTCCTTCAGGAACTGCATGTTACAGATCTTGGCCATGCACTTCTTTGGAATTACTGAAGTCTTCATCCTCACAGTTATGGCCTTTGACTGCTGTGTAGCAATCTCGAAACCTCTCCACTACATGATTTTCATGAACAGGACTAGATGCAGACTCCTGATAATGGCTGCCTGATAGGCTAGTGGGGTTGCCCATTCCTTTTCCCAGTTTTCTATGATAACTGGGCTGCCCTTCTGTGGTCCCAATGAAATTGACAACTACTACTTTGATATTTTTCCTTTGCTGAAAGTTACCTGTACTGATACCTACGTCACTGGTGTACTTGTGGTTGCCAAGTCCAGAATTGTTGCCTTAGTAACCTTTGTCCTCCTGTTTGGGTCTTATGTCATTACTCTGTTCACATTAAGAAATCACTCAGCTGGGGGAAGACACAAAGCCCTGTCTACCTGTGGATCTCACATCACTGTTCTTATCTTATTTTTTGGACCTTCCATCTTTTCTTACCTGAGACCCCTACCACTTTCCCTGAAGACAAAATCTTCACTCTATTTTGCACCATTATTGTACCCACGTTCAATCCCCTAATCTACACCCTGAAAAATTCAGAGATGAAAAAGGCTCTGAGAAAAGTTTGGTGTCAGAAGATATTTTTAGAAGAAAAACATAATTGATTTGTTCTCCTTAAGCTAAATAATTTTATGAAGCAGTAAAAATTTGTCAGCACCAAGGAACATTATTAATTTTTTAAATTTTAATTTTATTAGTACATGTTTACAGTATATGACATTTACATTAATCTTGGGAAGTAGGTACATGTACCTAACAGAGCTTATTTCTTTTTAAAATCTACTTCCTACACACCTCACTCCATCTCTATTCTGCTTTCCTCATCTCCATTCCTCTAATTATTTTCAGCTCATGGGGTTTTTTTGGTACCAGGGATTGAACTCAGGTCCTTGCACTTGCGCAGTAGGCAGCAAAATCTCTGAGCTAAATCCCAGGCCCTCAGTTCATGTTAATGGCATATAATGCTTACCTTTTTTGTAGGTAATTGTTATCAGTATATGGCACATCTTATTCAAATCATGGAATGCAAATCATTCATTTATAAATATCAAAGATCAGGAAGTGGAAAATTACTAGTAAAATGAAAATTTCACTAGTAAGACTGAGGAGTAGAGAAGCAAGTCTATACTAAAAATATTGTAGGCTAAGGAATGATACTTTGTTATGTAGAATAATCAATTCTGATGCTGTGGCAGAATTTTAACAAGTATTTTTTGAAATTTACATAGGAGACTAAGCAACTGTTTTAGCATTCTTTAGAAATAATGCAAACAGGTCATTTACAAATTTAAACATTAATTTATTTTTGTAAGGAGGTTTATTTCAGTTATTATATGAGATACTCAGCTAAAATTATGACATTCTAAAATTAATTAGATAATGACAATGTTTACACAGATAATTTTGTTTAAAATGTGCAAAGAAGTGGTAGTGTGCCACACAGGTGAAGCAGCCCCCCATGTCTTTGAGAGGTTCCAGAATTATGCCAGAGGTATAGTCACGAGAAATTAAATCAGTCACAATTCTTATGGAAGAATTAATACCAAGGAAAATGTTTTAAAAATATAAATTTTCCTGGAGCACATTTTTTGCATGTACTATTATTTGCTTTATATTTGGAAAAAATCAGAACAACAAGAACACAGGAATAGATAGACATTAAAAATCATATCAATTCATGCATGGAGAAAATATATTATTTGTAGATATTGTGAAGAATAGATTTCCAAGACAGATTTTTCCAAAGGAACCAGTGTATGTGAAAATGGTTCTTTTATGTCAAATAAACAGTATTTCTATGTAAACAAAGAGAAGGCAGATAAAAAAATAACATTAAAAAAGCACTACTGAAGAACAGTAATCAAATCTTAAAAGATACTTTCAACAGTAAGACAATAGTAAGTAGGAGGAGAAAATGTTGATATGGCATGCAAATTATATCAATTTATATTGGAGAAGAATTGTATACCTTGTTATTTTGACAAGTTATGAATAAAAATGGTATTACAGGACTGGGGATTTAGCTCAGTGGTTCTGGTGCCTGCTTCACAAGTGCAAGGTCCCGAGTTCAATCCCCAGTACCAAAAACAAAAACAAAAAAACAAAAAAAAAATGGTATTACACTGGATTGTAACATTTGCCTAATACCTTCTTGGTAGTAGAAGAATTGTTACACTGTAACAATGTCTACAAGTTTTGGGAGAAATATGCTGAGAATTATAAATATTGTTCCTTTTCCCATCATCTGCTATGAATTTCAAAGAGAAAATGACACCTCCATATTTGTTTGACTTCATAGTGCACACTGTCAACATGCTCTTTTTGATAAAATATTCTAAAAATGTTTCTTCTCAAAAAATTGAAACATCATAAATTATTAGCCAATATAAAATTTTAAGAGTGCAGTCAGATGTATTTGACAGATGTATTTTTTATCTATCATGAAAGGCCACATCTAAAAGCACTAGAGTAGAGGAATGTGAACATCAAGTGAACGGACCATTGGTTAAACCTTGATTTCGATGGCAGACAACCAATCACTGCATTTTTCATTGAAACTATTTTTCCTTTTAACAAATTCTTTGGATGGAAGTTTTCTAATTCCATACAAAACAATACTAAGGTTTATTGTCCCCCTCCCCATTCTACCTCACTAGAAGCCACATTGTTTCTCTCAGAAAATGCAACAAATACACTTTTTGAAGAAAATGAAACCCAGAACTAGCCTACAAGCCAGAACCAGCCTTCTCTTCTCAGTTTGCTAGCATGCAGGAAAAAATATGACCTTCAAAAAAATGTCAACAAATTTATTTTCTTTGCAAAACTTTCTTTTGGTGTAAAATTCAGGGTAATTAAATCTGAGCCCAGAGGACGGATGATGACTAAGGTTCCTAAACTGGCACAGCTGACTACAGTCTTCATACCATTTATAGTCTGGATCCTAGTCTGGCTTCGCCAGGTCTTTGAATCAGAAAAAAGGAGTAGTGAGCAGTCCTTTCTGAAGGTAAATCCAAACAACATAGAAAGAATGGTCCTTGCTCCAGAATACACACAGACCTATGCATGATGCACTTTTAGATCATTCACATTATTTAGTAATCCTGTGAGTTTAGCCCTCTCTAGAAATAACTTGAATGAGACAAGTACAAATTGTGGTTTACCTCACTTGAATATTTAAATTATCCCATTGCTTTCAGACTGTTGGTTTGAGTATTTTACTTTTCACTGTTTGTGTGAACACTGGCTGCATGACAGGTGTCAGTTGTCTCTAAGGACAAAACATTTTACTGTGTTTTTTAGTAGCTAGAGGTCTACACAGAATGCAGTAGAAATCCAGAGGGACAGTAATCTGAACAGGAGGAGGATTATCAGAATTCTAGTGCTGTCAGGAGAACACAGTATCGGGGAAGTTAAAGGAAAGGATTCACAAGGATTGGGCTTGAGAAGATTTGTGATGAATTATTTCTTCTTTCCCATTCCTGTGCTGCACATATGATAGCTGTTTTTGGTTTCATTGTTTAGAAAATGTATGACAGCCAGGTAACTTTAATACAGGTATCTCTTCAAATTCCACAGACTAACTTCTTTTAACATTAGAGTGGCAGTAAATTCAAGGAGTTGCCCATTATGAGTGTGATGTGCCATTTCAGTGACATGTGTACAGGAGCTTAATGCTCACTTGGGTGGCGAATTTCAAATCAGAAAAAAAAATGTTTAAAACTTTTAGTAGAAAGTCAGCAAGGTATTCATTAAGAAACAATCAAACGGTAAAGAAACACAAATCACAAGAATAAATAAGATTCTTGAAAGAGGCAGAACCATGATGATTGATCTGTAGTCATCAGAGAAATGAAAAACAAAAAATAAGTTGAACCAGAGACCCTAGCCATGTCACTAAATAAAAACAGGAAGTATAATAAAACTTGAGTATGAGTTTATTTTATCTCTATTTATTTTGCTGCTTATCCCTGTTGGTTGCAGTAATTGTTACAAAACTGATTTCCACTATTGAATAATTTATTTCTGCATTTATTTTAAATCTTTAAAGTTTTCCTCTCTTAATTATCAAGAAATATTTAACATTTTTTAAGGTAATAGTAGCTTGGTATTTGAGAAGCAATAAAAACAAATAGATTCAATATAATTATTTATTGAGCCCCTGTGATATGCTGAATATTATTTATCTAAAAGGGAGTTAATTCTCTCAGCAGAAGTAGAAAAAGTTGTACTCATTAACAATGTAGTTATCAACATTTCTGTGACTTGGGCCAGAGATTTAGCTCAGTGGCACCATGCCTGCCTTGTATCTTGTCCATTAAAGTTAGTTTCATAATATAAATTCCATTATCAACATTCTTCATAAAATGCATGGCTTTAACTTAAGCTTTTGTCTTTTCAGGTGGCTGTTAATGTATTTTTGCTGCACCAGGCCATGGGAAATAGAAATAATGTCACTGTGTTTATTCTCCTGGGACATTCTCAAAATAAGGAGATTGAAGCCCTGTGCTTTGTATTATTTTTATTTTGTTACATTGCTATTTGGATGGGAAATGTGCTCATAATAATTTCTATCACATGCACACAGCCAAATGACTAACCCATGTATTTCTTCCTCAATTATCTCTTGCTCTCTGACCTTTGCTATACATCCATGATGGCACTCAAGCTAATGAGTGACTTATGGGCAGAAAGGGAAATTATTTCCTACCGTAACTGTATGCTACAGCTCTTCATCATTCACTTTCTCGGAGGCAATGAGATCTTCATCCTCATGGGGATGGCCTATCTGCTACATGGCCATCTGCAGGCCACTGCATTACAGTGTAATCATCAGCAGGCAGTGGTGTAACTGGATCATCATAGCCTGCTGTTTTTGGGATTTCTGCACTCTGCCAGTCAGTTCCTCCTCACCATCTTCCTACCAATCTGTGGGCCCAATGAGATAGACTACTACTTCTGTGATGTGTACCCTTTGCTGAAATTGGCCTGCATGGACACACGCAAAGTTGGTCTCTTGGTGCATGTTAATTAGGGCCTGATTGCGTTGATGACATTCATGATTTTGATGACATCTTACATCCTGATATTGTGCACCATTGGGGTGTACCCAGCTAAGAGCCATTCCAAGGCGCTCTCAATGTGTGGCTGTCACATCACGGTGGTAGTGCCGTTCTTCGTGCCTGTGCTCTTCATTTACATTAGACCAAACAGAACGTTTCCTGCAGACAAAGTGTTTGCTCTTTTCTATATCATCATTGCTCCCATGTTCAACCCTCTGATCTACATATTAAGAAACCTGGAAACAAAGGATGCCATCAGGAAAATGTGCTGTCACCAAAATTTTTGGGAAAGGAAGTACTGTGTAAGCAAATTTAGAATTTTATTTTATTGCTCACTGTTCAGTCTAAGAATTGAAATGGAATGATTTGAAAACAAGATTACAGATAGGGAGGAATAAGTTGCAGTTTTCTGTTGCACAGTGGATGACTGTAGTTAATTCACTGTATAGTTAAAAAGAGCTAGAAGAGAGGATTTTGAAAATTCCTATCACAAAGGAAGGATAAAAGTTCAAGGTGATGGTTATGGTAATTATTCTGATTCCATCATTACACATTGTATGTGTGTAATTTAGTATCACACTCTGTGCATAAATATATATATAATTAGCAAGAATCAATTTGTTAAAGCATATACTGCACATGCCAGAGTCAGCCACCCTCCAAAGTTGAGTCTTTCTAGCATTTGCTCACACCTCTCCTAAGTGGGTGTTAACTTTTATTTTTATGTTTGTCCTTTCTGTATTTTCACATACCTTCTCACATTCCCCTTAATTCTCTATTTTGAATGTTACTTAATTAGTTCATCTTGTGTTTTGCTTTCCAATCTAAGTCTGGCATGTCACTTTTTTGACATAAACTAGTAGAAAGGCATGTGGTGAAGGAGACACATTTTATGCACTTCTTCTTCCAGGGTTTCAGAAAATACAGAAAACTGATTTTTCACCTGATGTTAAGAGATGAATGGCAATTTCAATTTCTTTCCCTTCTAACTTTTATAAACAATTGTTTATATATACAGCACTCAAATCTACCTTAAAATAAAGACTTTTATTTTTCAACTGAAAAAGTTCCTTCTACAAAGATAGTCTCATTTTATTCCTCTTCTAAATGAATACTACACCCAAAACCTTCTGGACAATGTTAATTTCACTGCAAGTATTTCTTCTAGCCCAAGTTCTGATCTTTCCTTGATATTATATAACCAAAGAATAATGATAAAATATAAGAAAGGAGAAAATTAAGAGTAGATATCTCAAAAAATGCATGGATATGAAAATACACATTGCTACAGCCATCCTTTCTGTCATTGGTCTGAGATTTTAGGTACCATCCACATGTATGTTTCTGTCCACCTCCACCTCCCTGGGCCTTCCTATGGTCTTTTCTCTGTGAGCACATCTCTGCTGTCTGTTTTGTGTGTCCAGACTTTCTCTTTACATAATACATCCAGTCAGATTAGATGAGGTCCATCCGAACAGACTCATCTAAAATTGATTATCTCTGTAAAGACCCATTCTCGAGGAGACACTTTGAGATACAGAAGTGAGGAAGGGCTTCAACATATGATTTTGGAGGGAATGGATATACAGGGTAGAATGAGTGAGCGTGGAGCGAGCTGTCCTGTCCACCACCATGGCTCCTTCTTCGTGAAATACACTATGCAAGCAGGCTTAGTGCTGGGTGAGGTAACATCATGATGAATAGGGCAGTCATAAGGCCATGGGTTGTTGGGAGAAACAAAGTAAATCTAGTTCTATGCATTTGTCTATTTCTCTGTGGAGAAATTCTATCCCTTTCATGCCGGGAGGTTTCCATGGGGTCACCCTGCAACCCCAGGCCTGAGCAGTCTCCCTGTGGACGAATGCATGTTGGATACTCAATGTTGGTGACAGGTAGTAGTTTTGAAACATGGTCACAATAATATTTCCCATTTCATTGCTATTCTTTCTTATTCATTTTTAAAATTGTGTGTGTGTATGTGTATAGTATTAGAGATTGAACCTAGGGCCTTCATACTGAGCTACCTCCTCAGCCATTATTTATTTATTTATTATTTATTTATTTATTTTTTGAGACAGAGTGACACTCTTACAAAGTTGCCTAGGCAGAGCTCATACTTGTGATCTTCCTGCCTCAGCCTCCCAGAGTACTGGCCTGTAGGTATGTACCTTCATATCAAGTTCCACATGCTTTTCCTGCACTGTGACATTGGCACTATTCTCATAAATTGCTGAGGTGTTTGGTCCCCTCCCTTAAGCTTGAGTGGACTTTTATGACTACATCAAGCAATACAATATAGTAGATGGAAATTTCTGGACTTTCAGGGTGAGATATTTTTAAAATATGCGCTTTTTCCTTGTTTCTGTGGAGGTCTTCATGCATGAAATCTATCTTTCATTGTCCATACAAACCTAAACACTGGGGCCATAAGTAGAAGTTAAATTTGGGTTTTTCTGGTCCGCAAGTAAGCTGAGCTTCCAACCCAAATCCACAATCACTCAACACACTTTGAGGATTCTTCCAGTGGGTTTCACGCCCTGGTTAGTGAGCTGCCATCAGCCTTTGGAGTTTTCCCAGCTATTGCTCTAGACATGGGGGAGCAGAGACGTTGCACCTCACTAGATCTGAAGTCCTGGTACACAGAGCCATGTGCTTTCTGTGATAGTAGCAGCTAGATAAATTTTGGGGGAGAGAATTTCCATACCATAAAGCCCTGACAATAGCTCTGATGTCTGCACATGGCCATTTTATAACCACATCAGTAAGAGTTGAGAAGAGATCATTTCTGCCATCCACCAAACACAGTGTCTACCATCACAAAATCTCTGCAGAGGATAGCCTCAGATGAGTATTTGTATGATCTGAAAATTTTTATATTTTGTCCAAATGGTCTATCCATTTATATCTTTATCATACCTTCAAAGACTCAGAACATGCATTGAATCCTTTAGCAATTGCCAGGAATTGGAATATGTGTCTATGTCTTCGGTAATCCCTTTGCTTATACAAAGTATACAAAGTTAACTGACCAAAGCTGTGTTAACTGAGATTTTTCTCAAATCCGGTATTTTTTTAGCACATTCTTTTTTGACCTTTAATGTTATAGCTTTCTATTTTCAAGTGTTCATGTAAAGCTAGATGTAAACCAACCTAATTCAAGACTTCCTCTCCAGTCAGCTCCACATGAAGCCACAAGCATTGACTGAGGGAAGAGAGTTTGGCAGAAATGCTTCAGGAACATTTCTTAAGCCTAACAGTTCAAATCTTGAAGGTATTGTTTCATCTTGAGGATGTAGCACTGCTACTAACCCCACACTTAGTAGACAATGCCAGCACTCCAACACTAAATTCACATTTGGTGCCCCTTGGTTTGTGGCTAGGGATCAATTAGAACTTAGTATCACCTTAGGAGCAATTTCTGCAAAGAGCAATCATTATCTGCAGAAAGATGTTACACTTTGCTCCAACACTTTATATATAACTGTTATGATTCTCTTCTTAAAGGTTTTGCTAATGTTCCATAGTGCATAACTACTTGGATTGCACAACTACTTGGGTCTTCTGTATTATAAGACTCACACAACAAATAGGACTTGTTCACTTGCTTGCACTCATAGCTGGTGGCAGCACACTTTACTCAACTTGTAAGAGCATTAAACTCAGGCACTGTAAATGCTGACTCCTAAGTTTGAAAGACTCTTCATTCAATAAACTTCTTTTGTACTAGACAAAGCATCTTGTCTTTCACTTGGTGAGGCCATCATCTTATGCCCCAGAAGGCTCAGTCCATAGACACCTAAAGGAATTTCTCTCTGTCCAGCTGTTTCATCTGAAATAATAAAGTTAAATGGAAGTCAAACCAGAATGGTTTAAGAGAAAACAGTGTTACCATCCATGACACATCCACCTTCTTAGGCAAAACTGACACAATAAATGAAGGATAATACAGAAATGAAAGTGCCTGCATCTGGCAAGTTGGAATGCATCCTGATCATTGCAAAGCCATCTGAGATGAGCTGCCATGTTGGTTACTTTATATTCATAGAAAAATTATATTCCACCTGCTTAAATTTGCTTATTGTATAGCTCAAAAAGATAACATGAGCAGTGTAATCTTCACTGGGAAAGACTATTTTACTTATGCATTTAGGAACTGTAGAAATAAATTTTGGGTGGGTGTACACATTCATTGGAATCTTTCTAAGATGGGACAGGGCCACTTGAGTGGGAAAGGGGACATTTTGGGAAATTGGCCTTCAAGAATATTGGAAAGCATGGGTGATGCTCTGTTTTTTTGTTTTTTTATTTATATATTAATTGGTACATTTTAGGTATACAATTCATTTACATTTATCATTGTGTGTTTGTACCTGAACATGATGTATCTTAGTTCTTATTTTTTCACCCATTACATATGAGCCCTTCACCCCCACAAAGCTTCCCCATTTACATAGACTTTGTTTCCATTTTTTGCTTTGTCATAATTATTCCTTTCCTTTCTTCTCTTTCCCCTTCTCCTCCCACCACCCCTTCACCTTTGGACCTTCTCTTATTTCAAATTATGAATTATTCATTTTAATCCATATTTACAATTTCAGTTTCTCACACTAGAGATACCATTTGGTACTTACAAATGTGTGTCCTATTTATTTCACTTAAGAGTATAGCCTCAATATGCATCCATTTAGCTATAAATGACCCTAGTTTCTCATTCTTTATGGCTGAGTAGTACTCCATTTTATAAAAAAACCACATCTTCTTTATCCACTTTCCAGTTGATGGGCACTTGGGCTGTTTCCAAACCTTAGCTATTACAAATTGTGCCGCTATAAACATGGGTGCACATATATCACTGTGGTATAATTCTTTTAATTCTTCGGGGAAGATACCCAGTAGGGGAATAGCTGGGTCAAATGGGACCTCTAGTCCTAGTTCTTTGAGGTGTCTCCATACTGATTTCCACAGTGGTTGCACCAGTTTGCACTCCCACCAACAATGGAGAAGGATTCTTTTCCATCCACACCCTGACCAGCATTTGTTATTGGTTGATTTCTTGATAGCAGCCATTCTTTCTTGGGTGAGGTGGAATCTCAGTGTTGTTTTCATCTGCATCTCTTGAATGACCAGTGATGTTGAACATTTTTTCATATATTTATTTGCTATTTTCACTTCTTTGTCTGAGAAGAGTCTGTTCATTTTGGATGCCTATTTTTGAATCGGGTCTTTGAATTTGGGCGGGGTCTGATTTTTTTCAATTCTTTATATATTCGAGATAGTAGACTGTTGTCTGAGGTACAGCTGCTAAAAATTTCTTCCCACATTGTAGGTTGCCTCTTAGCTCTGTTGGTAGTCTCTCTTGCAGTGCAGAAGCTTTTTAATGAGATCTCAGTTGTTGTTTCTTTCTGTAAGCTCCCGTGCTACTGAAGTTTTGTTCATAAAGTCTTTTCCTATGCCAATGTCATTGAAAGTTCTACCTGGCTTATCTTCCAGCAAGTTTACTGTTTCTGTCTTGATATTTAACACTTTAATCCACTTTGATCTTAGTTTAGTGCATGGTGATAGGAATGGGTCTAGTTTTAATCTTTGGCAAGTTGAAATCCAGTTTTTCCAATACCATTTATTGAAAAGGTTATCTTTTCTCCAATGAAGGGGATTGGAACCTTTGTGAAAGATGAGGTGGCTGAGTATGTCTGGAGTAGTTTCTACATCTTGTAATCTATTCCTCTGATCCTCAGGTCTGTTTCTTTGCCAATACCATGCTGTTTTTATCACAGTAGTTTTGCAGTATAGTTTCAAGTTGGGGATTGTGATACTCCCACCCATGTCTCTGTTGCCTAGAATTGCTTTTGCTATTCTAGATTTCTTCTGATTCCAAATGAATTTTTGAATTGTTTTCTCTAGTTCTGTGAAATATATTGTTGGAATTTCAATCATTATGGCATTATATCTATATAGTAGTTTTGGAAGTGTGGCCATTTTCACTATATTGATTCTTCCTACCCAGGAACAGGGATATCTTTCCATTTTCTTATATCCTCTTCTATCTCCTTCTTCAGAGTGCTGTAGTGTTTGGTGCAGAGGTCATTTGCTTCCTTTGTTAGGTTCATTCTTAGATATTTCATTTTTTTAGATGCTACTGTAAAAGGAATTATTTCCTGAATTTCTCTCTCTATGGGTCTGCTATTTCCGTGTAAGAAGACTATTGTTTTTTGAGTGTTGACCTTATATCCAGCTACTCTACTGAATCTGTCAATTAGGTCTAGAAGGCATTTGACAGAGTTTTGGGGGTCTTTTATGTAAAGTATCATATCATCAGCAAATAATGACAGATTCACTTCTTCCTTTCCTATGTTTATTCCTTTTATTTCTCTCTCTTGTCTAATTGCTATGGCTAATGTTTTCAGACCAACATTGAACAGGAATGGTGATAGTGAGCATCTGTGTCTTGTTTCTGATTTTAGCATGAAAGTTTTCAGTTTTTGATCATTTAGTATGATGCTGGCTGTTGGTTTTTCATAGATAGCCTTAATCCAGTTGACATAAGGACCATCTATTCCAATTTTCTGTAGCATTTTTATCATGAATGGCTGCTGGGTTTTGTCAAATGCCTTTCCTGCATCTATTGAGATGATCATATAGTTTTTGTCCTTGACTCTGTTAATATAGTGTATTACATTTTTTGATTTATGGATGTTGAACCATCCCTGCATCCCTGGGATAAATCCAACTCGGTCAGTGTGTATGATCTTCTTGATGACCCTCTGTATTCTGTTTGCCAGTATCTTTTTGAGGATTTTTGCATCTAAGTTCATTAGGGAGATTGGCCTGTAGTTCTCTTTTTGGGTTGGGTCTTTCCCTGGTTTTGGAATCAAAGTAACACTTGCTTCCAGGAAAGATTTTGGAAGCCTTGTTTCCTTTTCTATTTCCTTGATGAGTTTAAAGAGTAATGGTGATAGTTCTTCTTTAAACATCTTGTAGAATTCAGCATTGAACCCATCAGGACCTGGGCTTTTCTTTGTTGGTAAATTTTTTAATACATTTTCAATTTCACTCATTGTTATTGGCATGTTTAGAATTTCTGTATCCTCTTCATTTAACTTTGACAATTTGTATGTATCTAGGAATCTGTCCATTTCTTCTGTGTTTTCCATTTTATTGGAGTACAGGTTCTAAAAGTAGGTATTGACAATCCTCTGAATTTCTGCTGGATATGTTGTGGCTTCATCTTTTTCATCTGAATTGCATGGATTTGAGCCTTTTCTTTCCTTTTTTTTTTTTTGATAAAGTTGGCTAAAGGTTTATCAATTTTATTTATCCTTTCAAAAAACCGGCTCTGTGATTCATTGATTTCTTTGTATCATTCTCTTCGCCTCCATTGCATTGATTTCTGCTCAGACCTTTATAATTTCTTTTCTTGTAATAGATTTGGGTTTGTTATATGCTTCTTTTTCTAGGAGCTTGCGGTCCTGTATTAGATTATTTACCTGAGTTCTCTCTGATGTCCTAATATGGGCATTCACTGCTGTGAATTTCCCACATAGAACTGCTTTCATTGTGTCCCACAGATTCCTGTATGTTGTACTGGGATTATCATTTACTTGTAGAAACTATCTAATTTCTTCTTTAATTTCCTCTGTGACCCATTGGTTTTTCAGGAGAGTGTTATTCAATTTCCATGTGTTTGTGGGTGTTTTGCGGTTTCTTATGTTATTGATCTCCAATTTTATTGCACTATGGTCTGATAATATACAGGGAATAACTTGAATTCTTTTACATTTACTTCTATTTGCTCTATGAGCTAGCATGTGATCTATTTTGGAGAATGACCCGTGTGCAGCTGCAAAGAATGTGTATAGTCAAGATCCCAGAAACCCAACAGAAGAACAAAATTCTACAGGCAGTTAGAGAAAAGAAACAAATTACCTACAAAGGAAAGCCCATCAGAATCACAGCAGATTTCTCAACCCAAACCCTCAAATCAAGGAGAGCCTGGAGTGAAGAATTTCAAGCCCTAAAAGAAAATAACTTCCAACCTAGACTGTTGTATCCAGCAAAATTATCTTTCAAAATTGATGGGGAAATCTGACACTTCCATGACAAAGAACACCTGAGAAATTTCATGAACAGCAAACCAGCACTCCAAACAATTTTATGCAATATGTTAGAAAAAGACAATGAAGGTTACAACTCCATGAGGGCCAACAGGGAGAAGACACCATGTGAGCTAAGGCACTAAAGGGAAAGGGGGAAAAATAAGAAAAGAGCCAACAACAATAAAACATCATGACAAGAGTGAGTCAATATCTCTCAATTATAACTATCAATGTAATTGGCCTCAATTCACCAATCAAAAGAAACAAACTGACAGAATGAATTAAGAATCAAAATCCAGCAGTATGCTGTATACAAGAAACACACTTAACTCAAAAGAAAATTCATAGACTGAAAGTAAAAGGGTGAAAAACAGTTCTCTATGTGAGAGGATCCCAGAAAAAAGCAGGGGTAGCAATATTATTTGCAGAAAAAGTAGATTTCAAACCAAAACCATTTAAGAGAGACAAAGATGGTCACTACATCCTTGTGAAGGAAACAATCCAAGAGGAAGAGAAGACAATCCTAAATATTTATGCACCAAATACAAATGCCCCCAACTATACAAAACAAATATTAATGGACATGAAAAACCAAATAAATAATAACACAATTGTAGTGGGGGACCTCAACACCCCTCTATCACAAATAGACAGATCATGTAGGAAAAACATTAACAATGAAATTCTAGAACTGAACCAAGCTATTGAACAAATGGACTTAATAGATGTTTACAGAGTGTTCCACCCCACAAAATCAGAATACACATTCTTTTCAGATGCTCTGTTTTTATGATGGTGGTTTTATAAAGGGATCTGTATTAATGAGTTGTCACACTGTGTACATACATAGTTACTATTTTATTTAAGATACATAAATTAAAATTATAAACAAGTTTTGTGTTGAAGAAAATATATGATATGGATACATACCTAGTCAATTAGAAAATAAGCTGGAATATTCCTCCAGATACCAGTGTAAAATGGTAAAAGTATGATATTTTTTAAAAGATACAAATTAAACAGAACAATTCACATGTACATGTGAAGAGAATACTCCAATTTGAGTTACTGCAATCAGATGAGTAATTTGAGAAAATTAACCTGAGTTTTGAAAAGGCAAAATTCAGATGATTTTGAATTCCACACAGATGCCTAATGATTGTTTACTGAATACCAGTGATTATTAATTAGCACAGTAGAAAACAACGATTTGGAATGCACTATAATGAAATGTAGGAACTTTTAGGTTTCAAATGTGCTAATTTCCACCAGGGCTGTGGCAGTCAAATGAGGCCTATGAAAATAAATTTTAAGAAAATAGGCATAATTTTGCAAGGAAACAGATTCAGATGAGTTTATTATGTGATCACCAGGCAATAATAATTTGTTTTCCCCTGTAACAAAGTGACTCTGTTTGTCAGGAGGCGTTGAGGAATTTGGGTTTTCATAACTCTCAGATTCCCCACAAATGTCACTGCCACAATCTTAGCATCTTATTTTCCCAGGTCCCTCTTACTGACTTAAGAAGCTGTGGAATTATGGCAAAAGTAGATAAGCAAAATGGCACACTATCACATTTCTGCACTGATGCCCCCATGAAAATATCAGTCTGAATTCCTATCCATGGACAAAAGTTTTCAAAAGAGCTAGAGTCACAACATGATATATCACAGAAACTGGATGTAATCCAAAATAGGAAAGATGAAGTAGGACTTGCTGCCACACCCTGTAACTCCAGCTGCTTGTGAGGCTGAGGCATGAGGTTAGCAAGTTTGAAGCCAACTTGGGTAACTTAGAGAGACCTTGTCTCAGAAAACAGAAAGAAAAAAGAAAAAGAAAAAAAAGAAAGAGGCAAAGACAGAAAGAGAAAGGAGGGAGGAAGGGAAGGAAGGAAAAAAGGGAGGAAGGAATGGATGAAGGAAGGAAGGAAGGAAAGAAGGAAGAAGGAAAAAAAGAACAAAATTGGCTATAGCTTAGTGCACTTGGCTAGCATTTGTCTATCAGGTGCCAAGACTCTGAGTTCTATATCCAGCCCTACACACACACAAAAAAAAGATTAAAAAGATGCACTGACAAGAATTAGAAAGATGTTTTGCATTATCTGCAAACTCTTCTGACACTAGACTCTGTAGATATAGAGAGATAACTTCTGTGTAGGCAAAGAGAGGGAAGCAAGCACCAGGCTTTATGCAATTTTGCACCATGGAGGAAGTAGCAATAGTATCCAATGTCCCACCTAGTGTCTGTAAAAGAAAAATAAAAGGCATTAGTGATTAAATTAACTTGCACTTTATACAGAAGAGGAAAAATAAACAGAAAAGAAGTACAAATGATGAGAAATTAATGGAATGTATTGGAGTGGAGGTTCATTTTCTTCCTGCCTTCTTTTCTATATGTAATAAATACATAGTGAGCAATGAAGTGTGTCGAATGTTCTCATCTGGAATACTATAATATCAGAGGATCCTGGTCATCAGTATGTGTAATGGTTGGGATCTAGAACCTTTGTTGAAGGGCTGGTTGCCAGCTAATGGACTTTGGGGAAGTGATTGGATCATGCAGGCTCTAACTTCATTGATGGCTTCATAATTTGATGGCATTACCAGAAGAAAATGGAAACTTATAGAAGCAATCAATGGGGGCCTGGCTTTGAAGACATTAGCTGGTTCCTGGCACCTTCCTCTCTGCTCTTTCCCTTTCTCTCTGATGCCTGAATGACATGAAGGGAACAGCCCTCTTCCACTGTGCTCTTCTGCCAGGGTGGCTTTCCTCATCTCAGTTGTGCAGCAATGAAATTAGCTGACCATGGATCAGATGTCTGAAACTGTGAGCCAAAATAAAACTTTCCTCTTTACATTGTTATTCTCAGGTATCTTGTCACAGTGACCAAGAGCTGACTTAAAAAAACCTGGATAAAAATAATGGGTAGATATTAAAATAGGTTGAAAGTATGCAAGGAAGGAAATACAATTATTTAACAGGAGATTTGGTATTGTCTATAAAAAAAATCTCCAATGTTTGAAGGGAAAAATATCAGTTCAACTTCTACTTTTTGAGTCAAAAAACTTGGTTATAAGAAAGAGATAAAAGAGGAAGCATATCCCTAGAATAATTCTAACAACAATTTAGACCTGTTACCTGTATGTTTAAAAATGATACTTTGTATCAATCAGTTTTTATCAAATTATAAATATATTTTCTTTTCTTTTATAAAATATAGACAATAACATGATCACTATGTCCTTGTTAGACTCAAGTGCTTAGAGCACTACAGAGTAGACACCAAGTAAGTATTGAGTATTATTTTTGTTTCTCTTGTAGGTCAGTGCAAAGCCTCACAGAATAAATCCATAACAATAACTGTGTCTGGAATGTTAATAGCTTTCATTTTTTTCTATTACATTTTCAGTATACTTCTGTTTCTTTCTTTTCTTTTTAATTGTATATGAGGCCCCTAAACAGTGTAAGAGCATGTGAGGAAAAGCAAAATAAAAGAGAATTTGTACTTGTGACCCACTGAGTACTAGATAATTCAACCTGCAAAATCTAAAATTGAGAATGGAAATGCTCACATTAAAAGGGGAAGAACAAAAAAATGGGGGAGGGGACTAACTTTCAGGCAAGCTAATTATCTTTTCCAGATGAAATGGAGAAAGCATTTGCCTAAAATAATGACTGAGTCTAAAATTCCTTCACTGACATACCATCTGTTACCAAATTATGAAGTACATAAAGAAGGCAAGACACTGTAATTGCCCACACCAACAGCTACCTTGAAAGAATTAAACAGAAATTAAACAATTTGGCTGTTCAAAATAAGTGCTAGTAATGAGATAAATGGAAGTATTGCAGGGAGAATTAAGGACATAAAAATCTCCATAGTTTGAAATACCAAAGGAAAGCTTCCTAGAGGTAGAGGGGCATTGGTAATTTGACATAACTGGAATGAAAAGAACTGCATTTTAAAAGTTTATGATAGGATGATATACTTAATATCTAGAAAGGATCAGAAAGCTACTATAGTTTAACAGGATGAACTATCTCTGCCGCACCCCCATAGGGAAGCCTGGCAGCTGTGCAGTGCCATTTTACTATCCTGAAGGGAAGGACTCAGGGAAGGAAGAAGCCAGTAGTGCCAACTCAACTCCACAGATTACTTAAACTACATGGTTGTGCAAATAACACAAGGAAAAAACAGCCTGTTACCCCATAATCCTTCAATTATATTTTAAAAACAGTTATCAACCAAGATCAGAATTTAATGAGTTACACACACACACACACACACACACACGCACACACCTTGATACCATTCCTGAATGTAAAAGCAGGAAACTTAGACTCCAGAGAAGAATTAGATCCTGTGGTGCATAAATTAGTACAGCAAGGTCCAGTTTTCCAAGAACATTAAACCAAGGAAGGATGGAAATCCTCAAATGATTTAGCTATTTACCTATTTGGTCAGAATGGAAGCTAGTTAGCTTTGGAGAAAGAAATGGGAGAAAGAGAGTTTTTCAAATCATCCTGCCTATTAACTAATGGAATTCTTTGGAGTTCATTTTATATCAGTTTCTTACATTTATGAATACTGTTATTCTTCAAAAGCTATGTAACCAAAATATTAAATTAATATTACCCAAGACCCTTTGAAAGGATCCTAAATTATGCTTGCATCTATAAAAATATATTGCGAATTTCACTGAAAATTCATGTACTGATAACCTAAACCAAGATTATTTTTTAAAATATTGAATTTTTTTTGATTATAGAATACTAAAAATATTGTGATATTCTGAAAAAATATTTCTTACATCCCACTATTTACAAAATCATTATTTTTAAAATAATTTAACCACATTTAAAAACTGAGAAGACAATAAAATCATTTTAAGTCAGTATATCTAATCATTCTTTTATTTGGAAATGATTGCAGGCTTATGTGCACTGTTACATGGGACTTGAAACATTGATGTTCCTCCCTCTAGCAGACAACATTCACTTGACAACTTTTTGTATATAATGAGTATTATTTTTAATCCGTCTAGGCAAATCAAAAGGAATATCACAGTTACTTTGCCTTTTGTGATATTATATGTTCTTTGTTGTTTTCTGTGGCATTGAGAAATATATAACGTTTTTCTACCCAAGATCAAGACTTGGATGAGGCAAATCCCATACTCAGTATGGGTGCAGACAATAGAATGAGCAATATACATAGGTTAGTGTATTTCTTAAAGTGAAAATTTCACAATAAAAATATGAAAATGTTAAATAAAGATGAGCTTCCAACTAGGACTTGCCCAAAGCCCCTTACTGGCTTCACCCTAAGTCTGACTCTTCCAACATAGCAAGGAGGCAAGTGAGTCCCCTACTAGTATGGCTTCCTTCTGGAGTGCACCTTCGTGTTACATATGCCAGACCATTGTGCATCTTTGTGCCCGGAGCAAGTGTAACTTACTTTCAATACACAATGTTAAGTGATTAGGATGGTAAATTATATGGTTTGCCTCTTCAAAGGAAATGTAGGCTTAATTACTTTAATATTAATAATAAGGGAGGTGAAATATATTAAATTATTTCTATTATACTAAGATTCATACCATTCTAAATCAATGCTTCTCATATTGACCTGTTTTTTTTTTTTTCTCAGCCAAATATATTGAATTTTAAATGCACTGGATCATGGAAAATACAAATAACATCACATGATTTATACTGTTCTGACTTTTCCAGAACAAGAAAGTTAAAAACCTGTGCTTTCTATTGTTCTTATTTTGTTACATACCTATTTGGATGGGGGATGTACTCGTAATGACTTCTATCACTTGTAGCTAGCTAATTGACCAACCCATGTATTTCTTGCTTAATTACCTTGCTCTCTCAAACCTGTACTATTCTTCCACAGTGACACCTAAACCAGTCACCAACTTGCTGAAAGAAAGGAACACCATTTATTACACTAGCTACATGGCTCAGCTTTTTGCCATGAACTTCTTTGGGGGCATCGAGGTCTTCATCCTCACAGTGATGGCCTATGACCGCTGTGTGGACATCTGCAGGCCTCTGCACTATGGGGTAGTCATAAGCAGGCCCAGGTGCAATGCAGAGGTCACTGCATGATGCTCAGGGGGATTTCTGAATTCCTTTGTTCAGTGCCTCCTCATTACTACCTTGCCTTTCTGTGGCCTCGATGAAATGGACCGCTAATTCTGTGATGTGTTCCCTTTCCTGGAACTGGCCTGCATGGCCACACACAGAGCCGGGATCCTCGTGGTTGCCAATTCAGGCATGATGGGACCGGTGGCATTTGTGGTTGTGATGCTGTCTTACGTGCTGATTGTGTACACCATCAGGGCTTACCCTACAGAGAGCTGCAGGAAAGCCCTTTCCACCTGCAGCTCCCACATAACAGTGGTGGTTTTGTTCTTCGTGCCTGTCCTCTTCATTTACATGAGACCAGCAGCCACCTTCCCACAGGAAAAAGTGTTTGCTCTTTTCTGCAGCATCATCGCTCCCATGTTCAACCCACTGATCTACATGCTGCAGAACATGGAGATGAAGGATGACATGAGGAAGATTTGTTGCCAGAAATCATTTTTTTATTGGAAGGCAGCTCATTTGAAAGTCACTCTACTGTCCATGATGCACACTGCCCAAGTGACATTTGCTCTATCTTAAGTTTATTAAAGCATGAACTTCCTTTTAAAAACAAACAGATTTTAAAGTCAGTTTATTAATATTGTAATGTCCTTTGAAATACAGTGGCACCTCAGTTCACGAACTCAGTTCAGATTCTGGGGAAGATGGCTGTAATCCTATTTGTCACCTGATGCAGAGTTCTCCAATGGAAACAAAATGTTCCCAAATGCTTCTGTTTGCAAACTGAGTTGTTCATGATCCAGGGCATCACTATACCTTATTCCAATTTTGCTTCCGTTTGTTTCTTAGGTGCACCTTCCTCCAGATTTTTGTGCCATCATTTTCTTCCCTGAGTGCAGTCACTTTGTGTTTGATGTTATATCATTTGGGCTTTTCAATCGGGTGCTATCTGAACTCACCTTTGCAATATCTTTATACTTTTCTTCACAGTAAACCTCCAGAAATACATAAGCCACACTCATACTGGTTATGCCAGACCTAAAGGGTCCATTTGGGCTTCATTTCCTTTCAGCATTCTCAAAAAAAATTCCAAAATTCATTGTCATCTTTTCCTATTCTATTGAAGATATTATATATTTATTCCAAAAATTTTAAAAGCAAAAAGGGATTTATTAATGCATACACATATAAAAATAAAAACATTTTTATGGAAGTGATAAAGATTATGTGAAATTGGAAAAGTTTTCTTAAACATTTTAGTGAGATTATTATAAAAATCACAAAAGTTTAATAATTATAGATGTATTTCTATAAAAATTCATTTTATATAGTAAGAAGATATGGTATTGGTTACAGGTAAAATAACCATGTAGTTTTTCTAAATAGAGCCAAACTTGGGTGTAAAATTACAAGGAAAAAAGAGACACAAAGTGGGATTATATATGGTGACCCGTATGTATAGCTACCAGGAAATGAGTGGGAAGCATGAATATCCCAGTTAAAATAATTATGACTGGGAGACTGTGGAATCTGCCCTATAATTTGATGTAATGAGATTGGAAACAGAGATAACAAGAGAAGCTTGATCCAGAGTATGCCTGAATTGGTTTCATTCATTACCATCAACACAAAGGCTACATATAAAAAATTTCCTAAATAAATTCTATGCATCTGGATATTTACATATCTCTCTAGAATTCAAAGATATTTCCAAAGGATTAAATATCTGATTGTTTAACAAAATAGGACTTATTTTTCAGGAACATAATATGAATATGGGAAATAAGATTATACTATGATTAGAGAAAAAACAGAGTAAACATTTAAATGAGTCCATAAATGTAAAGACTTATTAAATATTGCACTGTATGCAGAGAAACATTTTACTGAATTTCAAAGGCAAGAGCTGCTTGTGAGACATGTCGGAGACAGACATGTTTGGTATAGATATTAAAAATTCAAGAGAATTTCTATAAAGCAGTTGACAGCATATTCAATCATTCATTTATTATAGAGAAACCTACATTTATACTTTATATATCAATCCCATGCTACATAATTCGTGTTGCTATCAAAATTATGCTATCTTTTGCATTTTGGAATACATTCGGGGGTACTTGTATTCTTTTTGTTTTTTTAACCTTTTAAATTAAACTTTCATTAATATGTGTTTTTTCATATATAATTACATTCACTGTAAGGAATTGGCACATATACATAACACATTTAAATTCCTTTCTCCTCTTCCTGCTACACCCCATTTTATTTTTCCAGCATCAGACTCATTTATCTTATAAGACTGTATGAAGTTAATTATCATATGCACAGATTAGAACCAAACAAACAGGCCAAAGAACATATAAAACATGTGAGACAATTGAATTAAGTCTAAGTACACTTGTAGATACATTGTCCGTGCTGGATTCAAATAACTTATTTTCTCTCTCTTTTTTTCCCTATTATCTGTCTTTTCTTTTGTACTTTATATGTGCTGAGTTTTTCATAGAAGAGAAACCACACAATAATTAAGCTTGTGTGTCTGAGTCACTTCACTTAATATTATGAAGTAGATCTATTTTCCTACAAATGACTCAAGTTAATCCTTCATTGCAGGAGACCACTGCAGTCAGGTCCCAGTACCCACCTGGCCAATGTGTGACATAGGCCTGACAAAAAGAATACACTAAGAGACAAAACTAAGAGACAGAATGTGGGGTTCCAGGACAACCAATGTTGGGGAAACTGACAAAGGCACTGGACAGTCCTAGGCAGTGACTTTTATTGGAAATCAATTGGGGTAAAGGTGATGTGTGATTTCTATGGAAATTAATGGAAACAAGGCTCATAAAGGACAAGACAGGATTCTCACGTTAGGAATAGAATAGACAAAATCTATGATTGAAACTAGAACATTGTCCCTCTAGTCTGAAGGTTTAGTTGTGGGAACGAATTTGGGTATGAGTTACTCTGACTGCTGCATGTAGGCTTTGGCCAGAATCACTTCTACAAATAAGCCAATTGTGGGGTTAACTCTTTACAGTCTGCTTTGGGCATAATCAATATAACAGTCCTCTGTACTTCGTTACGGCAGAGCAGTACCCGTTGTATATAAATATCACATTTTCATCATCCATTCATCTGTTGGTGGACATATAGGCTGCCTCCAAGATCTAGCTATTATGAATCGTGCTGGTGTAGACATGGGTGTGTATGTATCATCGTGGTATGATACCTTTAACTCCTTTGGGAAGATTTCTAGAAGGGGTGCCTTGTTCTCTTGACTTGCCCCCACTGTTTGTTTGTGAAGTTCTTATTTACTTTATAATACTACACAATTCTTGAAACTCATGTAATTATCATGGGCACTTCTATAGGTCATTTTAGTAGTCATATTTCGTTTTTGTTGAAGAATGATAGAAATAAAGTCACAGACTGGGGATATTATGGATATTTTTGCTATCACTGGATTGACTTTTTTATGTTAATCATCAGGAAGAACTGCTACAATTAACTTAACTATATATGGACACTTACTTTTGAATGAAGAAATATTTATGTTTCTCTATCTCTTTACTTGTGCCTTTGTATGCATTAAATTAAAAATGAGCTCAATATATAACATCTACCTTTGAATGCCAGGAATAAAATAGCTATCATTAAATAGCATTGAAAATATAAATTTCCTGAATCTAAACAGAGTCTAAAATATTATGCCTGTCACAAACCCACCCAAACCTGTATGTTTGTTCATTTTATAAAGTACCCAGTCCTTCTGTTTACAAGAGCCAGACTGCTCGAGTATGATTTCATTGAAACAGCTCAGTTTCTGCTTGAATATCTGCATTACGTTTGCCAATATTTTGAAGAGCTTTTTGTTCAGTATACCTACCGTCTTACACTAATTGTATCCGAATTAATTAAGGTAAAGTTAATACATGTCACATTCTCTTACATTAAGAAAATGGTGGAACTATACTTTAAATATAAGAGTTTTCATTGTATTCACAACTCAATAGGCAGGCAGATATTTTATGTAGTATTATCAAAGAAATAAAGCACACATTTGGTTACATTTTCAAAGGTGTAAGCAAGTATTAAAGCAAACAAACAGAATATAGACAAGTGATTAGAGTTTTAAAATAACCAATCAATAGGTTATCTTAATTTTGTTTACTACAGAGTGTCAAAATTGAAAGTTACCAGATTCATTTGTTAAATTTGTGCAAGGTTACCTTTTCTTTATTAGTGTTTTTGGACTTGGTTGTACATGTGTATGAAAATTTCACTAGTTGCTAATGTACTACTTCAAAGAGGAGAGAACACAAAAGGAAAGTATTTGTTGTTGCTCTGTATGACCCTGGGGTATTTCCCATTGCCTTGTGGATTCCTTGTTGTATTCTAAATTATGTAATGCTATCTTAATGGTTTAGAGGAAATTGAGGCTTAAAGAGGTGAACAAGCAGTTCAAGTGTCTTAATTAACCCATTTATTTTACAAACATACCTCTGAAACAGGCACAGTTAATTGAAGGCTTTGCTAGTCTTCTCACCGAGACCTGTTGCCTTGCAGAAAGACTCTCCTCATTTGAATGTACCATGGCACTGTCTCCTCATGTGTGCTGCTTAAGCCCTACTCAGAAGGACCAGGATAATTGTCACAAATGAGGTCAGAAAACCAAGAAATGCATTTGAAGACATTTTTCAAAAACATTTTTACAATGTAACATTTTCAGTTTTAATTGTTGAGCAGTTTAAACAGAATTGGAGCACTATATTCTTTATGTTCTCAGTTTCCAGCCATCTTAACTTTGAACAACTACTGATTTTTCTTAGGAGTTCTTTACTGTTAGCCTGAAAATAAATTCTGTTATAATACTTTTCATGTTGATGGAGATTCCTAAAAGATTTGAGGTCTTCCACTCCGAACCAACTATCCAGTGGCCTAGTTCTGATCTCAGGCATTTCTTCTATCAGATGAATTTGCCAACACATTTTTTTCAGTTTTATAATACTAAAAACAAAAACAAAAGCTGATGTAATAAAAGTCCTATTTTCTTGCCTACTCCAAGAAAAATAAAATTTAACATGTCCTTTCACAGGGTCTTGACACTAATATGAGTGCTCCTTGATATTTTTTTTCCTTCCTCAAAAGACATTATCTGAATTGTTGTTTTACTCATCCTAACAAGACATGAGACAGTAGAATGCTCCTATGTATTTTCCTATGTCATAGGCAGATTTGTAGCCCTTCACATGTAACTGTGAACAACATAATAACTGTCGTGCTGTTACTATACCTTCATGTTGAAGAAGGTACTGGGACCATAATGTTGCCCTGTTTGAAAAGTCAGTAAACAATTCTGCTTTTGAAACTGAAGTTCTCAATCAACACACTACAGTGGACCCTGAGTTATAACCTGACACATGAACAACTTGGTTATGACAGGGATTTTAGTTTTAACTTATGATCAAAGTCTTGAGTTACAACCCCAGTGCCAGCCTCTTGTGCTTCCAGATGATCACACATACAGATTTAACCCTTAATTGTTCTGAAAGGAACATTAACATTACACCATTCTTTCCTGTGTGAGGTTGAGAAATTCTGGGCCAATGTCTCTCTAAGGACACTGAGATCTGGCTGTGTACAGGTGAGAGCCTTTGAAGGCTGTGTAAAGGAGCCTGAGCCTTCAATTGACCAACATGAGTTAAAACCAGTCCCCATGAATGAATTGAGTTTGTAAGTGAAGGGTCCACTGTATATGGTGCTAGAATTAAGCCAAGAGGTGTGATTGATTGAGTTATGAACAGAGCTGGAAGGAATGGGCTAATGAACAGAAGAGGGGTTATTATCTTCGGTTTGGAAATGTAAGAAAACTTAGAATGCTATGGGTTACTATCAGAGTGTGAGGTGGAGTTGATAAGGAGAGCTGCTATGGCCCCTCTAGATGTGTTAAAATATGCTCTAAGTATGAACTGGTGTTGCTTTGTAGCTATTCTTGGAGCCAGGAGCTGATTCCCTGAATAGAGTCACAGGCAATAGTGAGCTCTGTGGGGCCACATTGCATGTGTGCCATACACTGTTTATGCCGCGCACTGCACACTGCAGTGGCAGAGCAAAAGGAGCCACCCAGAGAACTGAGCAGTGGACAAAGGAGACAGGAACAAGAAAGCAGGAAAGGAAAGATGATAGAGAAGAAACCTGGAAAAAGCCAAGAGGATAGTACATTTTATGCAGACAGGGTCCTACACATATGCTTCCTAGGGGGAAGTCACATATGCAAGGTTTATGATGTTTCCAGGTTTCAGGGAAGAGTGGAGTCTTAAGGGCGGTGTGCAGGGACCTGTGGGGATGTCTTTCAGACTGTTTCTTTCATTTCTCATGATGGCACTAGAATTTCTTGATGGCATTCTTCATCTCCATATTTCTTAGAGTGTAAATCAGAGGGTTGAGCATGGGGGCAATGATAGTATAAAACAGAGTGAACATTTTGTCTTCCAGAAAAGTAGTTGCTGGTCGAATATAAACAAATAGTAAAGGAGCAAAAAAGAGGACCACCACAGTGATGTGGGGACTGCAGGTGGAAAGGGCTTTGTGCCGACTCTCAGCAAAGCAGGACTTGACAGTGTATAAGATCACTGCACAAGAGATCAGCAAGACCACGAAAGTCACCAGGCCCATCAGGCCAGAATTGGCAATGACCAAAAGGCCAATTTTGCTTGTGTCCATGCAGGACAGCTTCAGCAAAGGATATGCATCACAGAAGTAGGGGTCTATTTCATTGGGACCACAGTAGAGTAAAATGGCGAGGATGAACGGACTAAAGGAAGGCAGGAATCCACCCGCACAGGAAGCTACAATTAGCAGGTCACACTGGTGCCTGCTCATGATGACCACATAGTGCAGCGGCCTGCAAATGGCCACAAAGCGATCAAAGGCCATCCCTATGAGGATGAAGAACTTGATGCCCCTGAAGAAGCGCATGGTGAAGAGCTAGGTCATGCAGCCACTGTAGGAAATGGACTTCTTAGTAGCCAGCAGATCAGTGATTAGTTTGGGTGTCACCTTGGAGGTATAGCAGAGGCCTGACAGGGTGAGGTACCTCAGGAAGAAACACATGGGCTGGGTAACAAGCGGGGTGTGTGTGTAGGCTGTAGGCGATGGAAACCATGATAAGCAAGTTTCCAATCTCGATTGCAAAGTAACAGAGCACAAACCGGAAAAAGCAGAGGACTTTTATTTTCTTTTACTGAGAATGTTCTAAAAGAATAAATTCTGTGATATTATTCCTTTCTTCCATGACTTGGAGCAGTTTGCAGCCACCTGAAATTAGAGGAATTATTCATCACTGTGAGATGCTTTTAAATATGGAAGAGATGTCGTCCCCTTGCATGGAGCAGATTATACTGGATAAGATTCAAAGGTGGAAGAAAATTTTATTTTCACTTAGGAAGACTGAAGGGAGGGGTTTTTGTCATTTTCTTTAAAATATCAATCATTAGTAACTTTTTTTGATCCCTGAAATGAAGATTAGCTTTGTAGAATTTGTGTGTGTGTGTGTTTGTGTGTGTGTATGTGTGTAGCCATTCTATGAGCTTTAGTTAGCAAACATAACTGGATATTGTGCTCAGTAGAACTAAAGAATTTTACCCTTTGGTTTGGAAAAATCAGATCTTCTGTCTGTTTATAATTTTAAAATACACAGAAATTAAACGTTAATAGTGAAGATACTTAAAATACAAATATATGAATCTTAATACGTAGGTAATACAAGAAAGTTCCCACCATGTAATTTATGTGGAAATGTTATATAGAGAAATCATAAAATGCATTTGCTATCATGAGGTTTCTCTTGTGCTTAATTTACAAATTCATTCAAATTGATAAGTGTACTTGATTTACAATCAGTTCATTATGTGTCACAGCAAACCAAAGGTATAAGAAGAATATGAAATCCATTTATCAAAGTATTATCATCTCAGAGGTGAAAAAATATTTATTTATTTGACATTTAGCAGGATAATAATAATTGATTTATTTTAGATTTACTCTTGTCCAATGCATTACTTACTTGAATAAATTAACTTCTTATAAATTGATAGAAATGAATTATCCATTTTTTTCTAATTAAGCATTGGAAAAGTGCACATTACTTTCCATTTCCATGTTATTATTTTAGTGTTTGGGGCTGAATTTTCTGATGTTTATCCCCATTATTTTCAACCCCTCTTTGCCACAGTGATAAAGTAATGTCATACTAAGTGAATTAACATCCTTGTGATAATGACTGTTAACCCTTGGGAACCATAAAGACCTTTTCATCATTTGATCAGAAGAATGAGGAAGAACTGTTGAGAAACAAACTTCTGATCACTTGATTAAATCCCACCTTAAATTCTTTATTCCAAAAATAGAGAACACTGACCCTTGGTACTAAAAATATTTTATATCCACTACTTCTAATATTGGCCTTGATATATTTAAATTTTACTTTTTAGTATTATTTTTATTAGTACATGTTTGCACTACAGAATGATTGTAATCATCTTGGGGAGCTGGTACATATACACAATGTGTCTTAATTCCTTTCTCATTTTTATTTTTCATTCCATTCCTCTCTTCCTTCCCTGCTCTTTCCAACTCTTGGTCCGTTTCCCATTTGCAAAGGCTCAAGTTTCATCATTTCCCTCCTCTTTGATTCTTTTAAAAAATCCCTTTCCCCTCACCTCTCTCCCTCTCACTCCATCCTGTTCTTCTATCAATTTGAAAATGATCTCCTTACTTCACATGTACCTTTTATTTTGCTTTATACATATTATATAGTTTCTCATATGAGAGAAACGATGCAACATTTCAGTTTGTGTGTCTGACTTATTTTACTTAATATCAAGTTTCCTTCCTTTATCTATGAGTGCTCAAGTTTGTCTTTATGACAGAGTTGTCCTCCATTGTGTATAATATTTTTACCTAATTTTTTTCCCTTTAGTCTATATACCATTTAAATTTTGTACATAAACATAAAAATCCATCTTTTCAGAATTGAAATTAATTGCTACAGAATTACCTTTAGGCATTTATTATACCAAATATAAAGAAAGGTATTCATAGTGTTCAAATAAGACATTTAATTTAATGAAACCCATGTAATTCAATCCACTGCTTCACTCTTTCAGATTCTTATCAAGGAACAGTTTCTTTTCAGACTGAAAGTGGAAAATTAATAGAAAAATTTTAAAATTATCAGAAGTGCATTTTGAGTATTTTATCTGATAAAACACAACATTATTTAAATAGGATAATCATAAAAGTTAACCAAATCAAGTTTATTATAATGAGAGGGCATTTGAAACGGACCTACTATTTATTTTTAAAATTTTATGCAAAGCCCATATGGTGCATGGCTCAATAACTATAATCCATGCTCCTGAATCACTTGAAAGTATTGCATCCCATATTTGAAGGCCTCTTTAGAAATCTAAGAAGCATGACTCCTTAGTGTCTGTAAGACCCATTTTGTATTTTCACTTTTTTTTGTATTAAATACTTTTATTGGTACATTGTAGGTTTACAACACAATTACATTTCTCATTGGGAATTGTACCTTTACATAATGCATCTTGGTTCTTAGTTTTTCTCCATTCCTAGCCCTCCCTTCATGCCCTCTACCCTTCCCTATTTACAAAGACTTCATTTCCATTTTTTCCATTTCTCATCATTTTTTCCTTTCCCCTGTGCCTCCCACTACCCCTACCCCTTTGGACCTTTTATTCCTATATTACATTATCGATTATTCATTCTAATAATTGGTACATTTTAGGTATACAATATAATGACATTCATCATTGGAAATTTGTACCTTTACATAGTCTCGCTTGGTTCTTGTTTTTCACCCTTGCCCAGCCCACCCTTCAACCCCTCCAGCCCTTCCTATTTACAAAAATTTTGTTCCTATTTTTCCATTTTCTCACATTAATCCCATTCCCTTCTATCCTTTCCCCTAGTCCTCCCATTTCCTTCCCCTTTGCCCCTTTTCTTCCTATTTCACATGACCTTTTATACATTTAGTCCTTATTTACACTTTCAGTTTCTCACACCAGAGAAACTATTCGGTATTTACACAT